>JACCPG010002614.1:0-28557 GCA_016069955.1 Drepana arcuata | reverse complement strand
ATGTACCAAATACATGCAGGTACTTAAATACAACGCTGTATAAAAATTTCAAGACGATCGATAAGGACCTTAAGCAAATGGGCTTTTACATACATACATACATATAATCACGCCTCTTTCCCGTAGGGCTAGGCAGAGACCACTCCTTTCCACTTGCTACGATCCTTACATACTTCTTTCGCTTCGTCCACTTTCATTATTCTCTTCATACATGCTCTTAATGGGCTTTTAAGCAAATAAATAGTACATTTGTATAAATATGTGTAATTCTGTGTTGGCCAAGTTGTTCGATTAGTTGCCTGCAACACAAAAACTGCAAGTTCGAATCCTGACTGTACCAATGAGTCTTTCTGAACTTAAAAAACACTGGTTAGTCACACCAAGAGCTTTTCTGTGAAGGAAAACATCGAGAGGAAATATGTTGGGGTATACCCAATGAGGTTTTATCTATAGAGACGTTATACTCCTTGAATATGAAGTATAAACATGGCAAATTTTATGCTTTACCTACATATAAAAGAACACGAAGTATATGAATCCTAGTTGTCAGAAAGGGATAACAGCACAGCCACGTGCCAATATGTCGAGCTCTAATCGTTATCTCTTTCGCTCTTAAACGTAACGCGCTACTTGTCTCTTTCACGCGAGTGGCGCAGTGGCATCGTCGCAGGAGTTAATTCAGATTAAAATTTAATGTAAAATTTTCGTATTTTTGATAGATAAAACAAATTTACATTACTTACAAATGAAAAGAAACATCCTTCTTGTTTTTTTACACTCGTCCAGTATATGCTCTGCAGTTTCTAAGCACCTAAGAAGGCATTTTTCCTAAATGCTGAATAAGTGCTACGTCGTTGCCAGTCAAGATGCGACTAAGTTGACTCAAGCCAATTAGCTTGTGTTGAGTTAGCCAAGCCGAGCGCGGTAAGACGTATCTATTCTTTTTTACATCAATGGGTATACCTCCCATAATGTAACAAATGTAATTTTGAGTTAATAATGAGCAAATATACCATCATGTTGCAGTGTTAGGTACATCGTTACCCCACGCGGCCTGTCGTCAGCGAGATAGCGGTTAGATGATAACTTATCTATGACCCCGAGTACATGCAATTGCACTTCAGAGGACGATTGTTGGGAACTGTATGTGTGTGTGTTTGTACTATTGTATAAGTGAAGACAGGAGCTAGTTTAGTACTAACTGGCCTAACTATCCCGGCGTGTGCACTAAAGAAACAAATTTTGAAAAAAAAACATTTTATATATCCTCAAGCCTTCCCACAAGTGTCCCGAAGGGTAGGCAGAGGTGTATAGGTAGTATCCACACACCCATTTTCCGCCAGAGATATATTATACGTGCCAACGAGACAGAAAGCGAGTCCATCGCGGTTACTCAAGCTCGACTATACATACGCCGCTCGAACCGCTCGGCCACCACGGATCTTGCTAAAAGTTGCATGCATATATAATCGATAAATAATATATATTCAATACATCGAGAGAAAGCCATACAATCTATATAATTAAATTAAATTGGAGTGTCTGTTTGTAATATTAAAATAGCCACTATTTACTAAATGCACATGGTAGTTTTTACATGTACCACAATAGATTTTTTTGAAATTTTTTATCTATCTGTCTGTTTGTTCTAATCTCTGAAACGGCTGGATTTTGACGGAACTTTCACTGTCCGATAGCGAGTGTAAGAAGGATTTTTTTTTATTAAAAAACAGTTAATAATAATAAAGGCGAATACTGAATGTGGTACTGCTTATTGGCACTCGAGAAATATGTGAAAAACCTTTTTTTAGGTTCAATCCTTACGGGCACAAATGAAACTACATTATAATAAAGTGAACTTTAATCAAAAGGAAATAGTACATAAAATAGACAAGATGAAGCTAATAGCGAAACTGCATTGCGTTGGCGTTCCATTCCACATAAAGCTCCTGCGAAGATCTGCTGCAGAGATTTGTACTTAATGTCAATCGTTTCCAATTTTCCTATCGGACATTACTTCTTGACTGGAAAGCCAATGGCGAGTGGCGTTTCGAAAGATTAATACATCGCCTTTGTTACGTTACATAATACGATTTCCGAACCTATAAACTACAAAAACCTAACCTATTTTGTATCTTCCTTGCAAAGGTACCCTGTGTGATTATGATTATCTCAAGTCTGACAAATACATCTTTCTTACTTCTATGTCGATACTTTTACCTTAAATTTGGAATATTGGAATGTGCCTTAGCAAAAACATTATGAGAAAATGAAAATATTTGATGTATTGCATCCCACAGTAGACATCGATTCACTATCGACAGTAACGAGTTGTTCGCGTTACATTGCTCGCTGCGTGACGCGAGGGTGGTAGCTTATCGCAAGTAGCAAGGCGTTGCCTGTGCAGTGCTGAAGATGGCACTAATGGCACTGAAGGTCGCCGCCGCGCCGCCGACTGCGCCCAGGGCGATCACCTCCCAGCACAACATCTTCATCCAGCCAGGGGTTTCACTAAAACATATCATATAAACGTAGATATGAGTACAACATATGACTTCAATGCAGGTTCGGTAGTCACTCTGGTAGCAACTGTGATGGCTATCCTCATGTACAAAGATAATTACCGAAGCGGACTTTACTGCAGCGAATACATAAATTTAACAACGAAAGAGAAACTTGAAAAATACACGGCTTCTACCACCGCACTGCCCAACATCGACTGGGCATTCATCCCCACTCCTTCAAATCACTTCGCCGTTTCAAAGAAGTTTTTATCCGCGAAATCTCAGACTGTGGACGAATACCCCTCTAAGGTTTTTACTCAGATATTGCAGCATAGAGTTCTTCAAGTAGGGCAGCGCGCGAGTGGCACCCCTGGTGTTGCAAGCTTCCATTTGCGGTGGCGACTGCTTACCATCAGGCAGACTGCATGCATGTTTGTCACCTTATTGGTATAAAAATATACAGATGGATATAGGATTTTCTTACGGAGCAGACTGTCCCTCAGCTGGCGGCTTGGAGACGAGGTTGAGGTAGCAGAGAGAGGGTAGGATGAAGGTGAGTAAAGCCACAGTTGTGCCGCCAACAAGGGCCAGGATGGTGTAGAAACGGGGAACACTCTCGCCGATGAACAGGATTCCGGCCATGATCGATAGGCGAACTACTATGCGCCAACCGACCGAGTCTGTACACATTACACACAGTTATATTTATAGTTCTCAGCTTATTCAGAACATCACAAACATTTTTGTGACTGACAAGTACACACGCGCCAGTAAATAAAGGCTTTTATCTATATCTGTCGTACTAAGTCGCGATCATACTCTCCCGTCCCTCCCACCTCTGATTTGTTTACGGATGGATGGCAGACCATCATGTCGGCATGTCTGGAGTATTGGGAGGCGATTGTATGAATGTTGTTTATATATATTCATTTGTGTTGTGTATATACTGTGTATATAATCCTACATATTGTGTACTGCATTTAGTGTAATTTGCTACTGGCCGTTCTAATGTGTATTCTAATAAATCACTTGTATAGATCACCACATAGATACATGAATTTCTTTTTAATTGAGGTTTAATTTTTATCAAGTAGGTGGATCAGGTCAGGTATTGACGCGAGTTTTACTCCATGATTTGATCCCTAAGTGTAATTTAACTAAAGTAAGAATCCATATTAGCTTTAAGTGAGCCAGGCCAATGAGAGTTCTAAGAATTTACTGAACTGTGTTTCGATTAACATTTTGTATTTTAAAACACCGTTTCCGGTCGAATTAACGAATTTCAGTGTTGTGTGTGATTCACACATATACAAAATTTACAGAAGATAATTTGTTTTAAGAGCGTCAATTATAATGAAGTTTGAACATCGATACGAAATAAAAAAATGTTAACCCCTGGGCACGCTGTAGAGCTCCTCCATCTCCTGGCATACAGGGTTGATGAGGATGATGAAGGCAAAGACCAGGTGGATGGACATGAATATGTTGGCGACGAGGGTCAGTGGCGTGGCGGACAGCGAGGCAGCCACGTTGGGCGCCACTATCTCTCCGAACACCGCGTACCCGCCGATAGCGATGGGCAGGTACAACAGCAAGATGGCTGCCGAAGGAACGTTATTTAATATAGATCGGACAAATATTGATGTATAGATAAAATACTCAAATTTAATATCCATTTTCTATAAACATCTTTAAATACATGCGATTCTTTAGGACTGGTTGGAAACAAAATAAATTGGGAGGCTGTGACATCTGAACGGAAAAAAAAGGGTAGCGTCATCTGTCACGTGGGCACTTAACTCCAGCGTCCGATCTGGAACCTTCCACTTGCAGACCAACTTTACCAACCAGGACCAACCATATGCGTCGTATTATTATTCTCTTAAAGTCTCGGGTCCCCAAAAGGCCCGGTTCTATATATAGACATGCGTGGGCATACATATATATGGTTATCATTATGTCCACTTGTAGTGTACAGCCTTGTCATTTCATAATTGCCAAGCATGTCACACGTAATTGTTAAGGTGACGTGCCTGATCTGTCATATCGAGCTACACCACTCGCTCAGGCAGAGCAGAATGTCTATGCCATCACAAAATATAGAGTTGCTTGGTAGGAGAAGCGTAGATGTCGTTACTCGGCTATGATGCATAGAGTGGAGTCTAGAGGTGTAAACTAATATATCTAAAAGTAATTTACATTCTGGAGCGTAGTGGCGAGCCGATATATTTAGTTGAACACTCACCGCTGAAACTGAAGTGCAAGGTTTGGCTAAACTTGGACTTGTCAGCCATGTCGTTCTGAATTGTGGGGAAGGTAGAGGCGCCGCCGAAGGCAAACATTATGGTACCAAACGCGAGGAAGAAGTCCTGGGAATAGAAAATTAAGATGTATTTGCATTACTAGGTAAGTCTGTGGTGCTCGCAGTTTTTGTTGTTACAGTCGATTTAGTAATTTATGTTCGTAATAATAGAAATCGATGAAAAAACAAATAAGATGAAGGAAGGCGTGAATGGCACAGAACACTATGAATCAACTCTTGTGTGCTAATGTTATGCTTGATCTGATTTATACTGAAACTTCAAACTCATAAACATTCGCATAACATACAAAACGCTCCACGGTTTTACCCGCGTCATATTAAATAACAATGGTAAATTGTTCTTCTGGATTACCATTATGTATTATATCCGACTAATTTTTCTCTGTACCAAATTTCGTCCTATTCTGTTCAGACTTTTCGCATTTACAGTATTGTCAGTATTATCCGTCCGTCCAACAGGCTTGGTCCATCCAAATATGATTAGAAAACTACAGTAACTTTGAAGAGTAATAGTTACCTGGAATCCGTGTATGCCCCAGCGGAACACGAACGGGCGAATCTCATTCATCATCTCGATGAAGTACAAGATGCACGCAATCACGGTTGAACCGAACGCAATGATGCCTGTGAAACTGGAACCAAAAATACTATCGTTAGGTATTATCATTATTGTCATTTATTATTATCCGGAATACCACAGGGGCCTTATCTAGGTTACTACTATCTTAAAGCTACTTTTATTTCGTTTGGAAACTGAACTATACTATCCTCTCGCCTTCCCACAAGGGTCAAGGGCAGATGTGTATAGCTAGTACCCACACGCCCACTTTCCGCCAGAGATATATTTTAACTGCCAACGTCGTGTCGTGTCGTGCCAATGGCGAGTCCATCGCCGTTACTCAAGCAAGACTATACATACGCCTTTGAATTACTTCTCAAACGTATTCAGGTTTCTTCTCCGTGTTTTCCTTCACCGTAAAGCTCGTGGTGTGACTAATGAAGTGTCATTAGTCACACTGTACCAATGAGTTTTTCTGAAATTAAGTAGTGACTTAATTTCAGAAAAACTCATTGGTACAGTCGGGATTCGAACTTGCGATCTTTGAGTCGGAAACTGAACTATTATTTTGGTATCCCTAACAACGTGCAGACTTTTTGGTATTAGATATTTAAAGTAGTTGCTATGCTTCATGTGTTAATCATTCAGTGTAAAATACTTACGAAAAGTCTTTGGGTGTGCCGAAGAACATGAGGGGCGTCATTGCTCCGATGACGATGAGGTACCAGGTGCAGATGGTGAGGGTGGGCACCAGCGACAGGAACACCGACTCTATGATCTGCGCCGCCAGCAGGAGGTACACCACAGAGGCGCCGAAGAGCGTCACTATGATCGCCATCGACACCACAACACTGCACACCACCACAAAAGTGACATCAACATACCTTACAGTAGGTACCTGTCACATCCACATGTTATTCCATCTATATTTTGTCATATTTAAGTAACAAAATGTACAACTAGTAACGCTATCAATTTATACATTACGCATATTAAAGTTTGTAAGGATGTTAGTACCTTTTTTCGCGAATGCGGAATGCATTATATATCTTCACACCAATTCCCTAACGGGGTAGGCAGAGAGTATAGAGCGCCAGTTCTCTCTAGACTTACATATCTCTTTCGCTTCGTCCACATTCATCAGTCTCTTCATACATGCTCGTCGGTTTCGAGTACTCTTAACGTTCCCGTCCTTGAGAGTTCGATCTATTTGATCCAGGTAGTTGGAACGTGGCCTTCCTCTGCCTCTTCTTGCACACACTTTTGCTTTGTATATCTGTTTCGTCAATCTTTCATCACTCATCCTTTCTATGTGTCCAAACCAACGTAACATGCCTTTCTTCATCTTTACAATCACGCCCTCATTCACGCCAGTTGATTTGCGAATTGCTTCTCTTCATTGCGGATTCAATCTAACATCGTTACTCCGCACATTTTTCGAAGAATTCGCATCTCAACTGCATTCAAGCTATTTTCATACTTCCTCTGACATACCCAGGATTCGCTGCCAAGGGTAGTGGAATGCGGAATGGATTTTAATTAAACTGTTTTAATAACGAAACAACTGGCGTGAACGAGGGTGTGGTTGCAAAGGCTCACAAAAAAGAAGAGCAATTTTTATGCCACTAAAGTGACTAAAGTTTCCCAGAGCCTCCCCATCTAACCCACCTCCAAGCCTTGCCCAGTGATTGTTCAGCAATGATGGCATAAGGGTTCCTCTTGCGGCTCCTCATGTCAGGGTTGCGCTCCTCGATCATGGACCAGCAATCTCCCAGACGCTTGCCGCTAAATGCGGCTACCAGGCACATCAGCACGATCAGAGGCACGCCCACCCATCCTGATGAACATCAACACATTGTACACTTACAGAAGAGACGCATTATACGCTTAGAGAAGAAAAACCTACAGTTTTTTATGGGCGCATTTATAGCAGGTTTATTGAGGAAGGCTAAACATACCTATAGTCTATAGATAACCTTCTATCTATCTAATATAAAAAATACCACAAAAAATACTGAAACATTGCACTATAATATATTTGTTCAAACAGGCATAGTTAAGGCTCAAATCGAAAATATCGAAGTTCTATTAGCAATTTTATTATGCAAAAAATGCATAATCAAACTAGCCACTCGATTTCATCTGAATATATACATTATCTATATGACCATGTGGAAAAAAACCAAATGTAGATGAAAAAGCTGACGAAAAACAAGCCAGCCACATTATGTCCAGTTCTCTATTCATGAATAGATAAAAAACTCGCTCGTAACGCGTACAACCAAATTGTGTGAACCACAAATGAAACAAACTTTAACAGCAAACATATACTTTAGTGTCATATAGATAGCGCCGACGGTGCCCTCCTCCTAAAGCTCAGACAAGTTGGTGGTGTCCCGACTTGGGGTCGCTTTACGAGTACGTGTGTGTGAACCAGTTTTAGTACAGACCGACAAATATTTCGTTGGAATACTCATAATGCGATCAAATTATAATTAAAAATTGTTTTAACATTCGCATTATCGAGCATATCGCTGTCGTCAAACGTTAGTGGTACAAAAGAGGAAATAGACATAATACAATTATTATTGCCACGTTAGCTTCTATATGAGATCTGTAAGTCTTGAGAAAGCTGGCGCTGCACCCAACTACCCCGTGAGGGATTCCACGTGATAGGGTTCATATGCTTCCGATCACTTGCATTTCTTGCGAGTGGAAATTATCAAAGTTGTGTTTGAAACTTTGTTTGGGTTTTCATATGTATAAGCAGTGTTGTCTTGTTTGCCTAAATACCGGGCTATTCACACTGGAAAAGGTTTTGCTCAAAACTGTCTTCAGTTGGCGAAAACATAAAATTGATTTAATTGAAGCTTCACTAAGTGGACACGCGTAATGTTCCAGATGACGAAATAACAGAGGATACTAATTTTGAGTTTCACCAACTTGGCCTACGTGTGTCCAGTTGGTGAATACCTACCTAGTAAACTTCAAAGTATGCATATTCAGATTTCAGTCTGTATCCAAGAGTTGTAATCCGAGCCTTAAACATATTGTGATTTATCACACCACTAGCATCCCAGTGGATGGTATATCCCATTGATATCTAGTACCCATGAATTATTAAAGATCATTGCTAAGTGATCATTCATTAACTTATGTATGCTATTGTCCTAGGTGATCTTGTTATTTATATCTATATTTTACACTAATATTATATAATACTAATATAAACCTGTTTGTTTTTTTGGTTGAACGCGCTAACCTCAAGAACTATAAATCCGAATTATCAAAAGAATTTGAAAAAATATTTGCATTAGGTGGTCTATTTATTGAGGAAGGTTATATATGCTATGTTCGGACCAAAATGAAATATGTTGGAAAACTGGGACAATCAATGTTTCATTTCAGAAAAATACAGATTTACGCGGGAGAAAGCGCATAACACAGGCGAGAATAAGTGCTTACCATGGAAGTAGAAACCTAACTCCTACTTAATGTCCACGAAAATTTAATTAAAGCTAAGTCGTCGTGTTTTTGATCAGACAGACGAATATATTAGACATTAATTGTTCCATTTTGATTTAGGATGTCTAGCCTCAGTTGTAGGACACATTCCGTCATATAATACATATTGTCACGTTGCAGACACTTTGCTGTTCAAGGGCTTACAGGAACATCGTGCTAGCAGAATTGTTCCAAATCTGTGAGTATCAACATATTGCCTAGAGAATGTGTCGACGCAACGGCCGACGTCCACATTAAGTATCATTAAAATACTCGTTTGACCGGTTATAAAAATAAAACTGAGGTTTTTTTTCCGCTTATGTTGATACAGTCTGTTTGAATAATATGGATGTTACATTGAAATCATTTCTGAACAAAGCTCCTATTTTCGTATTCCATAATTAGATATAATTTACTTGAGCGCATTTATGATGCGTCTTACATAACCGACTTCATGGCCATCTCATTAAGTGTGGTTACAATAAGTTTTTGTATACTAACAATACACAACAATTCAGAAGGTGATTCGTCTCGAACTACGTTGAAGAATATGCTTACAGCATTACTATATAATGTTCCTAGATCACTGTGCTGGTAGAAGCGGGTCCCTTTTGTGCTACCACATAGTGCATAAATAGCACTTAGCACATAGTGCATCACTAGCACAGTGCTTACTAGCATTTATGCTTCATATATATGCTATGATCACCAGCTGATACCTTTCTAGAAATATATAATGTTTTCCATATACTAACTTTTAACTTTAACCTTTGAACTGACACACGACTGCTGGCTAACCATGTCTAATTCTCACGTAAATGCTTGTGCAACAAATCTGATCTGAGATCTGAAAAAGAATATTTCTCACTTCTGTGTAATTCCACAGATAGCCCAACTAAGTAGGTAATGTTAAGAATGATCTCTGTGTATGTATGTGTGTGTGTATTGGGTTCTAGGAAATACTTACTTACACCAACGCCAATCTACCTGATAGGATATCGAATTCCTTTCAACCATGATGTGTTTGAGTGAGCATAGAGACAATTCTCGCGTGTGCAACAAACACGTTTCGTGGGAAAGCGATTTATCATGTGTCTTAAAAGGTATTGTTTCAGCGTCATCCCAAAATGTAGAAGACCCTTCGACGCAAGTGTGTCGACAATTCAATGTAATAATTACTCGGTATAAATATATTAATTAAATAATGGTAAGTGAGCGGTAAGTTTACATTTACATACCTAATTATTATGAATTCGCAATGCTGTGGGTGGACATCGCCACGACTTTGCATACACGTTTGATGTCGTTAATGGCAGATACATAATACAAATACGATTCATTACCCAAAATAAATTCGCATAAGAATCGCTAATAGCGGCTAGATTGTCTAGCAACACAAATGCTGGCGGCACGTGATACAACAGACTCACATATTTTGTGTAACCTTGATTAAGATAGATTGTCGAATAGGTGTGAATATAATATATTAATGTATTACTTATTGAATTAACACGTGTCTCTTTTCTGAGACTTAATGCCTGTCGAGCAGTGGACGACGTATTTATTAATTATATATTTGTTCGGTAATAATGAAAGGCTTCCCAAGGCAGCATCATCAAAGAGCTCCGCTAGTATGAATGCTCAACTCACCAGTCTTAACGAGGGCCCGAGGCAGCGCTAGCACACCGCTGCCAGCCATCTCCCCAGCTACCAGCAAGGTGGTCTGAGCCACCGACAGTCCACCACCATTCTGGCTTTTGCTGGGGTTTCCGTCACCATCGAATTCCTGTGTTAAAATGTGATTTTTGAATTATTTCCGATTCGAATAAACTCTATGAGAAATGCTTCAGATTACTTTGTAACATATTACATTTATCTGCATATCGCATCTTTACCTTTGTTATAAGATTTTTAAGCTGTACCAATACAATAACGTAGGCACGTAGGTAACCCTAGATTTAAATTTGAGAACTAATTTCACTAAGACAACAACAAATTGGTTTATGAATTAATTGCGCCCGGAATGTATGTTAGAGCTTTGTTGTCAATACGCTTAGCTAAGGTGAACGATTGACAAATTGGTCAAAGTGCAAGGGTATCAGAACTGTGTCAAACTGTAATAAATGTCTATTCAAGTGTCATTTAGATTTGTTAAGCCAACTGGAGCCTAGGATCTCTAGAGCAGTCTAGATCTCTACCTACCTCATATCGATTATCCACTTGACACCAAAAATCGTTCTTGTTTTATACTAGCTGCACCCTGCGTTGTCACTATGTGTGTCATAACATAGGTCGATAATTAGTGGGTACTACCGACGCACCTCTGCCTACCCCTTCTAGAAGGCGTGAAGATATATTGATATAGAGAAGAAAAACGGTTCTTTCTATCCCGTTACTCTTCACTTCTCCATAAAGTAATTATAAACCATTAAAGGTTAATAAGATGTTCATATTCTATATCGTACGCGAGAGGTAAAATACTAAGGTTTTTAAAAGCCTTGGTGGCCCTTAATATTAAACATTCAAAACACCCAACAATGAATAATAATAAAGGCTAAACCAGTATTGCGCAACACGATACCAACAAATTAATAAAAACGTGGAGCCAATCGCTTCGACGTGAAATGCCGCGGTTGGATTTCGAATGTAATTGATCAACGTTTATACTTATACGTATAGGTACTTTCCTTAGAAATATTCCCTGAAGAAGAACGAAAAAACGATGAGGCTGGTGCTGTAGAATATACAAATAAGTTAAACAAACTTACATGGGCATTGAAAAAATATCGTTACGATTCTACAGTCCTTCTAAATTCACCACGCGCGTGTTTGAGAGAACTCAGGAGTTTGAAGCTGATTCTACTATTCTCCGTATAATTCCTAAATTGACCTAGATTCTTAAAAAAGCTAAGTGCTTCGTGCTTGAAATACTGTGCTTCCTATAAAATAATTTAAGGTACCTATTATATGTAAGTAAATAATACAAGGACCAAAGGGTGTTTCTTTGAAGAAAACATATAACTGGTGCTTTAATAACGGACTAAAATCTGGACGGTGTCCAGAATGTAGGTAACATTATAAGCCACTAAGTATCAAACTCGTTTGTTCTCACAAATTTATATGTGACCACATTATATGCAATAATCAATTTATAAACAAGTTTTATGCTGGACCACTTCATGAACGTAATAATGAATTATTTAATATTCTATTGAATTCATTAAGAAATCTAAGTTTTGAGTCTAAAGTACATAATACATACATATCATCACGCCAAGTCCCTAACGGGGTAGGCAGAGAGTATAGAGCGCCAGTTCTCTCTAGACTTACATACCTCTTTCACTTCGTCCACATTCATCAGCCTCTTCATACATGCTCGTAGTCAATATTATACCATTACTCATATGAATTAAGGTGAGTAAGTTTATAAAGCCATCACAAAAGGATCTCCGATGGGGTAGGCAAAGGTAATAATACTCTTTTTTTCGTAGAAGATTCGGTGCCAACGTGGAAGATGGCGAGCCCGTTCTCATTTCTCTAGCACAAAATATTACAAATTACTTCATTTTAATGATTATTGATTACAAAACATAATGCAATTGTTTTTTAAGTTTTTTGCCCACATGTTAGTAGTCAGTATCTGGTTTCAATTGAAACGTGTAATGAACGGGCCCAAATATTAATAGAATCGATTCCATCGCCGATGCATATTTTAAAGCATATAGTATTTGATATCCTCAGCTCAATAGATGCGCTATGTATAGTATGTTAAACAGTACTTACGTTCTTGGGGACCAGTGGTGTGGTCTCCGACGCACCGTCAGAGGTACCGGCAGTAGCATCTGCCTTCTTCGAAGTCTTCACACTACAAACAAAAAATAAAAAGGTTGATTTTAAAACAAATTACTACGCCTACGTCAAAACACGCCCGTGATGGTGTGGTCACACTAGTTCCTACTGAATACAAAAGTTATAATATAATACAATAAATTGATATTCCTTATATTTATATATTTAGGTTTAACTGAAGACGCTAGATCTACGATTGTAACCCAATGAAACTTCCTGTTAGTAAATGGGCTTAATTGAATGTAATCGTAGGGCTTCGTACTCACATTGGTTGCATGTCGCGCAGCTGTCTTCAATGAAAGTGCCGCTAGCACTGCCGATGCCAAGCCGGCGCGCTAGCAGCCCGCAGGTACGCGCCGAGTGCCGCCCGCAGGCACCCGTTGTAATCCAATCTAAAGCTTATAACAATATCCTTAGGTGCAAAATTGAGGTCGCAACTACGCTTGAAAGATACTATTTAACATATTATCTTAATAATCTAGGATTTTATGATACTTTTATTTGAATTCGGTGCTCGCTTAAGTCATAATGTGCTGGTATATTTAGTGTTTTAAGAAATACTTTAATGTATCTTGTAGTAAAGACGTAATTTTAAGTTCACAGACACTCCGTGGGTTTTTAGTCAGTAGGAGTCTGACACTCCCCGTGGCTGTCCTCCGATGGCGGCGGGCGTCCAATACAGGATTTCCCACATTAGAAAAAAAAAACAAAAAAGGGTACTGGGGTAGCCCTCGCGTAGTTGGTTTGGTAGGGAGTGAGAGATAGTAGAGCGCCAGTTCATTATACAGTAGTAGTGTACTATTTACTCCATTCAAGCAAAAAACCAGTGTAAGTCTTAATGCCTTAAACGAAAGCGCAGAAAGAGAATACTAATTGTTACAAGTTCTAGTCTAGTCTAAACCATTATGGAATTCCAAGAGAAACCTTTTGCATCCTTATCGTCAGAGAAATCTTTTTTTCTACGAATAAGTGCTTAGAAAAGTGCCGACCTGCCCTGTTAAAAACTAATTATTTCAATAGTACTAAAAAAGTTTGGGGAAAAAGTTTTCCGCTGATAATTTCATTGCCCTACGATGGATAGCGTGAACGTGAATAGAAAGAGCTTTTGTCTATGAGCGCTTATAGTAAGCAGTAATGGTAGACCATGGACGCTTGTTATGCCTGGATAACGCGTTTAAAGTACTATTTGTTTTATTAAAATACTATGTAATAATGGAGATAAACTACCTATAATAGAATAAATTTCCCAAATCTGTGTCACGCGGAAGGGTGCCAAGAAAAGTGGTTCGCCGAGCGAGACATTCGCTAGCCCTTTAGTCACGGGAGCTCCAAAAATTTCAAAGAGACATCCTTATAAAAATGAAGAGCATCCGGTCCCCACGGCCCTAAAGTTTTGACCCCAAATCCCACAAAACCGTACACTTGGTATCGTACATCGTACTTCGTTTAAAGATGTATGCTATGCATCTGTCTTCTGCCAAAACTACCATTTAATGTTATTTTTGGCAACCAAGATCGCAGCAAAAATACAGCGCAACACATGACTATAATTTAGCTGTATCATGGTAGCTTTCCTATATTAACGATAATAATGAATGAACCTAACGATAAACTCTCTGCCAACTCGAATAATAGTCTTATTGATGGTAATATAAGTGGGTAGGCATAATCGTGGTGATGAATAATCTTGTTGTGACAAATATCTACATACATTTATAAATAAAACTGAAGTGACTGTTTGTAAAACTGCGGTCTAAGCCGTGGGGCACAATTATTCAATAAATACAGTTGATATATCATCATCATAGTTTCAGCCTATATCTGTCCACTGATAAACCTAGGCCTCTCCAATCGATCGGCAGCGCGAACGATCCGATGACACCTGCTTCCAACGAGGCCCAGCAGATTTTCACCAGGTGGTCGGTCCATCCTGACAGTTCACGATCTCCACTCCAGAAACGTTTTGCCCCCTTGGCCGTCCTATATCTTGCGCTATGTGGCCTGCCACACAGATAGAGCTAATCAGTAATGTTTAATGGAATATAAGCAACCCATTTGTTAGCTCATATTCGCGAGCACCTAGCATCAAGATTCCTGAGACGAAAATTGGGTAATATCACAGCCCTTCGGCCCTAGCAACCTTCAACTTCGGGAATCTTTGAAGGGAGGCGGGAACGAGATAATCGAAGTTGCACGTGCGTATTTAAGCTCATTTAGTATATTGCAGTAGGTAGTGTTAGCATGTGCGTCATTAAATTGAGTGCTATTTTCATATTCCTTATTTAGATCACACTAGATATGGCATCGAGCATTGACGCAACTGACGTCACGTTACATGAAAGTAGTGTAGGTACACACGGAAAATTCACTAGACATGGAAATTATTGTCAAACGAATGGCGCAGGTATAAGTCTAATATTGTTAGCTGAAACATACAACTTTAAATTGACCACCGGTCTAGTGTTTAGAGCTCTTGACTGCGAAACTTGAGGTCGCGGGTTCGAATCCCGCTGTGGGCAGATATTTGTGTGCTGAACACGAGTATCTCTACCTTAGTCTTGGATGTCCAATGTATTTATGTATATCTATACTATTATTATAAAGCTGAAGAGTTTGTTTGTTTGAACGCGCTAATCTCAGGAACAGAAAATTATTTTGGATGGATATTTGGATTTTGGAAAATTGTGTTGGATGATCCATTTTTCTAGGAAGGCTTAAGGCTATATAACATCACGCTACGACTAATAGGAGCGAAGCATAAATGAAAAATGCTGCAAGAATGGGAAAAAATATTCCTTTTTGAGAGCTTCCGTTGCGTGCGCTGCGTAAACGGTTTAAGTTACGAGAATATACTACTACGACAAGCTTATGCCCGCGGCTTCGCCCGCGTGGAGTTCGAAAAGGTAGCTATGTGTTTTCCTGCTAGAATCGGTTCAGCCGCTATGCCGTGAAGAAAGAACTTTGAATTTTCAAGATAAAAAAAAAAGTTGCCTATGTCCTATTCCTAGGTATGAGCCATCACGATTTCGACTTTCAGCCAAATCGGTACAGCCGTTTTGCCGTGAAAGAACCGCAAACATCCAAACTTACCAACTTTCACATTTATAACATTAGTAAGATAAGATAAGTCGGTACTAAATTAAGATTAGTTTATATTGTACACTTTGAGTTTTAAATAAATTGTTTGCAATGTCTTTTATGTATTAAGTAATGACTTGACTAGATATCGGTTTCGCGCCTAACCACTTTATACTTCATATCCATTGGTTGAAAGTATGTGAGGTGAGGAGATATTTTTCGAGGAACCGACGATTAGGCTCCAAATACATGCTGCTTCAGACTTTACAGTAGACAAGTTGTGTTAGGCATAATACTGTTACTTTATTTAAAACTAAAATTAATAATAAATTGTAATAAATAAGTGATGAATTCAATATATCAAATTATAAGTATTTTCGTGATATTGTGGTAAACGGTAACAAGTTATTACTAGCTGACGCGACCAGTGGTATATGTAGGACCTAATAAAATAAAAATAAAAACATAGGTACTTAATAGTCATTGTCCAATAATGTGGTAATACCAAGTCATTGGTATTTCGCTTAGATAGCATATGTAAGCAAAAGTACAGATGCAAGTATTTTATATATTAAATTAAAAATGTATGATAACTGATTTATAATTTTTGATACTGTGACCTCGTGTGACGACCTAAAATAGGTATTTGTTTTTGTTGCCGTAAAATTTTACAGCAACGGATGTGATGCAATTTACCCTCGGTGTTGTAAGTGTTCTTAAGCTGCGATGTCTAACTGTTTCCTATCAAGTGGGTATCAGTATAAATTTTGTGGAAAATATTGGTCCGAACATGTTGATTTTTAAATCGGATGACGCCTGGCACTCGACTTTTAAATGTCCTTAAAATCATGGGCGGTAGAACACTTTTGTGGGCAAAATCGCACCCCTGACGAAAAGAAATTTAGAGATTGTCGTTCCTCCAATTCCTACAAAACCAATGAGATTAGATTTAATTTTAAGTCTATAAAGTCTGTAGTTTCATTCACTTCATTTTGGCTATCATACATACATAATACATATCATCACGCCAAGTCCTTAACGGGGTAGGCAGAGAGTATAGAGCGCCAGTTCTCTCTAGACTTACATACCTCTTTCGCTTCGTCCACATTCATCAGTCTCTTCATACATGCTCTTCGTTTTCTAGTACTCTTAACTTTTGGCTATCATAGTTATAAAAAATAGTTGATTAGTGTTAAATAAAACTCAAGCCACAATAAATACAGTTAACAATTTGGATTCGGTTTCATAATATTAATACAGTTACATAAACTATGTAAAATGGAACGACGATCAGCTAGCCAGAGACAATAATCGATTATTCTATTTGTCATACATTCTGCTGTACTACGAGACTACGGTAGTATACAGCGACATCTATGTTTCGTTTTGTAAGAGTAAGGAGTAGGTAACAAAAGAAATGTCAAATAGATAGGTAGCTATGCGGTATATTACATATTCTGCATGATGGTGAATAATTTGACTGATTTTTTTTGTATCTTTGTTTGATTCATAATTAATCATCATAACTTAATAACAGTTACAAAGTGATCAGTGGTTGTATATATGATCCACGCTGATAATATACCACAATAAATCTGCGTAAAGGTAAATTTATTCATAAGTACTTTGTCATCGGGCCGTCAACCCTTTATTATCAATAAATACGAGAATTACAGCACGTCGATGTTAGACTGTGATACAATGACCCGGGCAGCAATGACCAGAACCGTTGCTCATTTGGCGTGTCTGATAATTATATGAATCCCTCTTTATATGCACTTAACATAGTAATTATTTCCTTGTAGATCTTGGAGAATATGAGACAACACGTAGGTAATTTATTTTGTTGTTATTCTGTATATATTCCATAACATAAATGTGCCTTTGTAAGTATTCAGAGTAGTTTGTTTCTCATTTAAAAGTTATGTTCAATTAAATACTGTCATTTTATATTTGCATTGCGATGGTTCTTAAAGTTACTGCATCATACTCCTTTTAGAAACTTTCATATGCTACATGTTGTAAGGATCTCTATGATTAATTGCCACATTCATTCAGAAATTTAACATAAGCTTGTTATTTAATACATGCACTGAAATTTTTAAATTAACATGATTTGATTAATTTGCATTATCTTGCATTATTTTTATTCTCCGTTGCGATGTTGATTATCTATAACTTTAATGGCTTTGCACTTAGTTAACCTTTATGCATGTTCTGTTATTATTCTGCAATCATTTAAATGATTTACTTTAAAATGCTGTAGTGCTTAGTTTACCCGGTCACATGATGAAATGTGTTCTCAATTGAGGGTATTTCCTCATTTACTGTCACCACCTTTCTCCATTCATCACTTGGTATCATTGCGAATTTTCAATAAAACTTTGTATGCTTAGTGTGGAAGGAAACCCATGATGAGGACTCAATATCCGGATGCCTTAACCTTCGAATTCCTAGTGGGCTTACTGCAGCAGACCACTTCCTGTTGCCATAAAGTAGACAATGCTTATCTATTCTAACAATCTAGCCAACTCACATAAAGTCTAGAAACAATTCTAATAGTTCAGATTATAATAATAATTAAAAATTTTTACATTATAAGAATACTGCGTATCATCCATCATACCAAGTCCTTTACGGGGTAGGCAGAGTAGGTAGAGCTCGTGTTCTCTATGGACTTTTCTTAGATGCTCAACAGTTTTGAGTACTCTTGAAGTTTCCATGCATGAATGCCCAACTGATTTGATCTATACACATTTTCGCATTGTAAATCTATCTCATCAATCTTCCTTCAATCATACTTTCCATGTTCAAACCAAATAACATTCCTTTCTTCATCTTTACAATCAAACTCTCATTCGTGCCAGTTAGTTTGCAAAGTTAGATTCGATCTAAAATTGTTACGCCGCACATCTTTCAAAGAGAACACATCTTAGCTGCATTTATGCTTAATTCATACTTCCTCTGACATAACCAGGATTCATTGCCTTACAACGAAATGGAAACCAATGACGTGCTGTGTGCTCCCTAGCTTTGTTACTTCGGTTGTTACCATTCATCAACGTTGATATGGCTCCATTCACCTTATTATCAAACAGTTATCCTTTCAATATCTTCATGCCTTCCATTGCGGATACACAAGCTTCCAAGATTTAAAAACTTCAATCAGTCAGTTTCGCGGAATCGCTGAGCGCATTTCGCCTTCGTTTCATTTTGGTATAGTCATATGAAAGATAATCTAGGACGTTTTGCTGGGGCATGGAGTGAACAGTTCGCTACTGTATGCCAGGAAACCACTATACAGTAATATCAGGGCATGCATAAAGATTGAGGGTGATATGTCAACCTAGTTTGATGTGCCATGTTTGGCGGGCTGTTCAGAACATGTCTCGATAACTGTCTGAGAGAAATAAAAAAGAACGTATGTGAAGTGAAAATGGTCATTTTTAAACGATGACGTGGTTTTACTGCCCTTATCACAGGGTGAATTGCAGTCACTAGTTAGCATAATGAAAGAAGGGGCTCCGCCTAAGCCCAGGTACCTATATCGGTAAATGGAGAAGTTTTAGAGCAAGTTAAAGAAGTTGTCATCTTGCAAGCATGTTCACGCGTGATGGAATGTATGAAAAATATATTAGGGAGGATAAATGCTTGTAATAAATTGTATTTCGACCTTGACGTGCATTAAAAATCTGAGCAAAATAGCTAGAGTAGTTGTGCACTGCGCGAAATTGATTACCACTTTATTGTACGGAAGCTGATCCTGGGTATGTCAGATGGGTATGAAATAAGCATGAATACAGCTGAGATGCGTTCCCTTCAAGTAATGTGTGGCTTAACAGTATTAGATCAACTGGGGTGAACGAGAGTGTGATTGTAAAGGCGGAACGATTAACGAAGAACGACTGACGAACCAGATATGAAGAGAGGTAGGGCTTAACGGGTTTCCCGTTCGAATTTGGAGTCCGTAGTCAAGTAACAAAATTGTGTTGTGTTCCTGCACGATAACAGATTGTTGAGGAATGTGTTGGCTGTAGAGAGATTAGTCCCATTATGCTGCGAACACAGTATATCTATTCGAACACAAAGTCGCAACGCGTATTTGAAATTTTGTACATAATATTTGAATTGTATGTATGTATGTATGTATAAGAGGCATGTGGTAACAATGCTGCTAGTTTCCTGGAGCTCCTAACAATGCGTCATGGCTCTGGTGCCACAAGTGCCAATCGTAGGCAAGCCATAAGAATAGCGCTTGTCTCTGTCCACGCCAACATGATAATATGTAAACAATCGTGGCATGTTTTGTTTTAGAAATGATGGTGCAACACGGGATCAACTCTACTAGGCTAAACAAGGTATGCTACCTCATACACCATACATTCCTGACACACCACAACTTAATGTTTATAAGCTGCGAGAGTGTGGGAAATTTATTTGAATCTGTAATAAGTGTTTAATTGAATTCAGAATGTCTACAAAGTTGAACAGTGTTTGGCTTCTGGTGTATATTCAATACAAAATGCAAGTGCCGCCATAGCCTTCAGTCTTCTGTAGCCACTAGACTCGTTTTCGACTTAGATTTGAAAAATGTTACCATGAAATAATTAGAATTGGTTCAATATCGACCCATTTTTATTAAATAAACTAATGATACTGTAAACCGTTAGTAAAAAAAAGTACCATTAAAACAATAATACCTATATACTCGTATAAGATAGTTGTGCTCTTCGGTTTCACCCACGCACTGTATGTTAAGAAACTTAATTGCCTATAATATGTAATTATGTACTAACACATCTCGACCAACGATGGCGTCAGTGTGACTGATAATATACGATGACTACGGTGCACGCTTAAAATCAAAAATCTTTTATTCGACGTAAGGGAACACTCATTGAACGTCACATCAACACTTTCAAGTATTAAATAGATGTCTTTGATCAACACTACAGATTAAAAAAAAAGCTCCTCGCCGCGTTTGTCAGTCTGTTCGGAATAAACTCAAAAAGTATTCAATTGGTTTGCATGGGGTTTGCACCTAATCACCGAGTAATTAATGAGAAAGGTTTAAGTGTATATTTTTTAAGGTATTATTACTTTTGTATGTCCTCATGATGGAATAAAACGATGTTTTTTATGAGACTATTAATTAAATAAAAAAATTAAAACCGTAGTTAGGATCTACATGTATAACTTTATCGTTTCAGTAGATTTTTATACGAAAATAATCTGTCAAATTTGTCAACGTAGGATGTAATTTTTTTTGCTTCCTTTCATTGTGCCCTGTCACGTATTTCTGTGATTGTAAAATATTAATTTGTCGGCAGTAATATAATAATCAAAAGCATACAATATGATGACAACCGAGGAACCTGACTCCTTAAGCACGGTGCCCACAGATGTTCACCCCGATGATATTTTGGGTAAGTTAACAATGTGATCTATGTTCCTGTAAGCAATGTAATTCTGGGGTATTCTTATTTAAATAAGGCTTATTAGTATACCACATGCCGCTATTGGTACAATGCTTTGTATCTACAATGTGCAGGTCTATGCCCCCGGGAGGGGGCATTCGTGGCTTAACATGATCAATTTTCTTTTATAAATTGCCCCATTGTAAATTCAACGTATTCGGCATACGGCCGTTTAGATACTAGCAGCACACTATTCGCAGGTTGCTAATTTGATGTTCAGAGTAATTAACAGCTTCGGGGACGAAAGGGGCCAACGAATTTCTTTTAATTTATTTCAATACTTTGAATACTTCCGTGTGCTTCACCACGCTGATACCTAAATTTGCTGAGAGTAATTAAGAATTGGTGGTTTAAAGAGGAGGCTCCGTCGTCAATGGTGTCGAGCGAGGCGGAGTCGGAGGGCAGTGTGTTGTCCGAGCCGCCGCGGCACGACGCTGAGGCCAAAGACTTAACCCTGCGCCCCGACTCTGCCGAACCCCTGAGCGCGATAGACAGGCCATTGGCCCCAGCAGCTGACTGGCGCGCAGTGGGCAGTACCGTCACCTTTGTGTCATCCAGAGGTAAGTATTGTTTAAAATTATTAAAACTTAATTAAACAAGATAAAGTTCTGCCGCGCGCGGTCGTCTCTTTGCTCGTTAATTTTTTATTTATTTTATTAGGAGATAAAAAAGTTATTAATTTAATGTTATATGCGTAATAGCACCTACAGAGTTGAAAAGTTTAAACAGGAGTATATGATATAAATGTAAGTACATTAAAGAGAACTGTTTCTCTACCCTCGCTGCCTACCCCTTTAGGGACTCTGCGTGATGATATGTTTGTATGTATGTTCTTAATATTGAACTGTAGGAGATTTAAAGTATAATAAATAGCTCACAAATTATGTAAATAACGTTGGAAAGAAATACAATCATTAGGAAAAGGAATTATCTTCTCAATTTTATTGTCTTAAAGGGAATAAAAGAAAATTTGAATTTGTAAAAGTTTTAGACATAATTTAGATATAATTATAAAATTATCTGCTCAGTATGATATACAAATATCCTCTCCTGAGCGCCATCTAGATACAACGCTTGGAATTAGGTTCAGTAACTTATCTTAAGTACTGAACCTACTACTAGGGCTAGTTATTACATATAATATTTATAAATAAATATAAAATAATTTTCTAAAACCGCGCGAAAATTATTCAAAAGGCCTAGACAAAGGTACATACATAAATACATACCCTATTATTATTGCTATTCACTTTCCTTTACTTCAGTAAAATCTTTCTGTAGTCGACCCTAGCACAGGTCCAGCCCGATGTGGTTAAATAATTAAAAAAAATAGCAAGAGCTTACAAACATTTGTCGTCCGAGCTACGTCACACCCATTGGTTGTGGCAATACTACCAAGATACTAAAGGAGGAGCAGCGAGAGAGCCGAAAGAGAGCCCGTTCTACAATGACTGGGTCTAAAATCATCGATTTAATAGAATTAATTTATAATATAATCTATAAAAGATGCCTTTTCTACATTCCCTATTGTGTCGTCTCCGTCCATGATTAAATTCTAATGTGTAATTTGAAATTTAATGTTTGTTGACCCAAATATTGTCACCTGCGTTGCAGTTACGCGAAGCTTAGAGTATTCAAACGGTCTTTCAGTCTCACGGACGTACTTAGATGTCGTAATTTTTTTTTAAAAGAGGCCCTATAAATATGATCTCTTTGGTTGTTGTAAAATGTGCGTTGGATACGTCATGGTGCGATACAGGGTCGATGCTGCCCTGGGGATCCCACAAGGGGTCTGTTCCGCCCCAGGATGCGGACCTGCGCCCCGGGGAGTTCGTCATGCGACTGCTGTTCACGGAGTTCACTGTGCAAGCCGAGAGGAAAATGGAGGCCGTTATGGCTGAGCCAATGGTATGTATGAATTCAGTGATCTAGTTGGAAGCGTATAAATTGTTGGGAGGGTTCCTATCGCCGTCATTCGCTTGTTCTGGAACGTAGCGCATACACGCAAAAATGCTTTTTATTTGCATTGTTTTCTCTATTTACATTTTTTTGTATTTTATTGCACTGATTATTCTTATACTCATATATTAGTAAAACATCATCCTCCAAGCGGTACTTTGTTCATCAATTGACTAGGTAAGATTTGATTTTATTAATGTGCTTTTATAGTTGCCTTCGCGATCGTCACATATACGCAGTTTTAGTTAATTCTCTCTCTCCCTCTTGCGTACGGAATAACGACGTAATACAGATTTGTTACCACAGTTAATGTTTTTTTTTTTATTTTTTGGTTATTGCTGGTTCCAATAATAATGACTTAAAGTATCTCAAGTATTGTACGCGATTTTTTTTTACTATAATCTATTTATACTAGATGGTGTATACGAAAGCATGCAATCCCGATGGTGAGATGTATATGCTATTATATTGTAATATACCCTTATTGTATTAGCATGAATAGACATGAATAGCCTTTCTCAATTGGCGTTTTATCTGGATTATATTTTCAATTCAGTTTAGTCCGGGTTACAGAGCTTTGCTAGGTATTTTTTTGTTAGGCAAATGATGTTTTTTGGAAATTATATTTTTGGAACGAATTACATACTGATGAAATATGAATAATATTTTTCGATCATACCTCACGTCTTCCCACAAGGGTCCCCGAAGAGGTAGGCAGAGGTAGGTAGTACCCATACAACCACTTTCCGCCAGATATATATTTTAGGTGCCATCGGTGTATTTTTGGTGTCGATCAAACCGACAATAATAAAAATTAATATGAACTGAAGATACTTTTAACTGAACTCATGTGGAGTTTAAAAGACATATTTTATGAATAATAATAAGTAAACAATTGTTTTTTTTTTGTATAACCTCAAACCAATCACTAATTGGCTCATTGTTGCTTAACAACGCCATCTACTGAGGTATGTAGCGTTAGTGTTACTGTGTCGGTAAAGCAGTGGCGAAATTTACCTTCGTATTCTAATAATATTGTAGCAGATTTCATTGCCTAAAAATGCGGGTAAAACGACGTTTTCCGAAACTTAAACCTAGCCAGATCGATCTATCGCCCCTGAAACACCCCGCACGCTGAATTTCATGAAAATTGTAGGAGCCGTTTTCTAGATCCAGATTATTTATTTATATATGCATACATATATACGAGAATTGCTCGCTTAAAGGTATTAGATAGATATCCTTTCTATTAATGTAGCTGATATACTGATTTGATAAACGGTATTCACACGTATAATAGTACCTAAAGATGTAATGTTGTATGTGTAATGTTGTATGTGTAATTTTTAGGAAAAGCCACTGAACAAGACACTTCAGCGCGGAGAGGATCCTCAGCTCGACCAGATACTGTCCGCATTCGGCACAGTGGCCGAGCATTGCCTACCCTCACTCCTGCGGGCGCTGTTCGGCTGGCTCGAGCGACAAATGGCCGACTCACCGCAACTCAGCGAGCAAGCCAAAAAGCCTCATCAAGACCTCAGGAATAAGAGGTACACAACGGAACATTCGTCAATAACATAAATACATTAATAGACCATTTGTGATACCAAGGTAAATAAAAAATGGACATAAAACTTATACGGTACTGATATCTAAATTAAGTATGTCATTTTATTTCATAAAATATTATTTATAATACATATCATACTCCTGAGTGACGTAGTAGTTAGTGAAAGCCATTTTAAATTCGGTTAAGTACTTGAAATTTTACCGACACAATTTTTTTCCAATCTAATCTCGCTTCCTAATATGGCTAGCTGTCCCGGCCAGCTTCGCCCGGGTGAAAAAGTTAAACTTCCTAAAACACGATCGCAGCGCCACCTGTCGGGTCCAATTGTGATGTAAGCTACCCTATCTTTTAAGTTGGATCAAACTGCACACGGTGTGCAAATTTGATTGAAATCGGTTAAGTAGTTTAGGAGCCCATCGCGGACAAACAACGTGACACGTAATATATATATATATATATATAGTAGACTCAATGCACATCCAGTGTCGGAATATTTATATTTCGGAGTATCTAAAAGCGAATCTTAAAAACAGAGTTTTTTTTTGTTTTATTTAATAATAAAAAAAGGCCTGGTGGAGTGGTTCGAGCCGTTGCCTGCGACGCAAAGGTCGCAAGTTCGAATCCCGACTGTACCAATGAGTTTTTCTGAACTTAAGTTCGGTGATTACTCACACCACGAGCTTTACGGTGAAGGAACACATCGAGAGGAATCTCGCATAACGTTGTGTTGATGTTTCCCCTTGGGAGTATATGGAGGTCTTTAAGGGCAATGACCTCACCTCTCAGCGATGATAATATAATATGTTTATTATAATCGGTTCACTTGTGGTCATCGGCCTAGGATCTAGGTTACTCTGTGAATATGTTATTTAAATGTGTGAGATGTTGACGCTGCTCGTGTCTCATAGAACATAATTATATTCATGAGACAACAGCAGTAGCATCGAAGATGATATTGATTTTTAATCTCCACGCCTTTCCAAAATAGTCCCCGAAGCGGTAGGGTTGTAGTCATTACAAACCCACACTAATTAGTTTGCGACCGAATAGGCAGAACGGGCTAAGGGCTTAACCATAGCTGGGCGGAAAAGTCCACGGTAGTGTTCAGTGCTGTCATGAACATCATCTTAAAAGCTTTTTTTGACCCACTGCCCTCTAGGAGAATCTTATGTTTCGCGCTGTCGCGATCTGGTGCGAGTGTCATCCAGATCTTTCATCATACTTCTTTATCACCGACCCACCGGAATGGTCTGGTCGCTTTAGACGTTTCTCATGTGGTGGCCATCATTCTCTCAGATCCTTACTCCACCTATTGTCCGCGAGGCCTGGTCTGTGTCCAACACACTGCCATATAAGTTTCAAGATCCGAAAACCGATATATTGAGCTTTGCTTTGTTTTCGGATCTTAAAATTCGTTGTGCGCTCAGTAATACTGATATTAGACTATATTATAACACTTATCCTAGGCTATCTTATCTTATCTTATCTTGCTAATATTATAAATGTGAAAGTTTGTAAGTTTGGATCTTTGCGGTTCTTTCACGGCAAAACGGCTGAACCGACTTGACTGAAAAACTTTTTTTTTTATACCGAAAATTGTATAAGCTTCTTTTTTGAACTCCACGCGGGTGAAGCCGCGGGCATAAGCTAGTCTTCTATAAGGCTAACATGATTAGAATACCGCGATTGGTACCTCTGCAATTGCAAGCGTCGATACGGCGGCCTGCTTCTTTGCCACATTAGCGGTGCAAAATACGTGTCAGATGTATCATTTTAGAGTCATGGTGGTATGTATTGCAGCATCATCTACATAGTGTCAGGGAGCGGCGCCGGGCAGGAGGCGGTGGAGCGCAGTTGCGAGGAGCTCCAGGCCGAGCGGCGTGACCTGGCCGTGGAGTTCCTCTTCTGCCTAGCGCTTATTGAGGTGCTCAAGCAACTGCCCTTCCACCCAGGACACGAGGACCTGGTGCACTACATTGAGAACGTTGCCTTCAAGAGATTCAACTACAAGGAAGGGTAAGGTTCACCAAACTTGATTGACCTGCTTCTTTCACGAGCACTCTTCTTTCCCTCAGAGTTTACAAATGTCATTTGTGTACGCAGGTTGCAATCGAATCCAAATGCGGACAACGTGCACATAATAGCGGATTTGTACGCGGAGGTGATCGGTGTGCTCGCGCAGGCACGCTTTGCATCTGTGAGGAAACGATTCACGGCCGAACTCAAGGTATACCCTCAATTCATCCCCTATCTCGCATGCATTTAGGAACCTCTAAATATGTTAATTGTACTAAGTTTCATGAATGTAGGACAACTAGCCGCTTGTACTGTAAGCTGACAGCCTTTTTACTACATGATGTGTGTTATGTTAGTGTCTGTCCATTTAATGTAATAGTACGTATACATACATACATTTCTCTCTCCCGCAAAGATCCTTACATACTCGTTTCGCTTCGTCCACATTCATTATGCCCTTCATACATTCTCGTCGGCAACACTTTTTCAGTATATCGTGTCTTTGGCAAAAGTAAGATGATTATATAAATGCAGGAGTTGAAGAGCCGCGAGCCGTCCCCGCACACGACGCAAAGCATAATATCGCTGCTGATGGGCATGAAGTTCTTCCGCGTGAAGATGGTGCCCATCGAGGAGTTCGAGGCGTCCTTCCAGTTCCTGCAAGAGTGCGCGCAGTATTTCCTCGAGGCAAAAGACAAGGACATTCGGCACGCCCTCGCCGGCCTCTTCGTCGAGATTCTCGTCCCAGTGGCCGCGGTAGTACCATACTCCATTCAAACATGTACCTGGTAGTTTACCTTGAAAATAATCTGTAAAATCAGTTAACACTCCCTATCTGCATGAGATCCTCTGTGGGTAACAACAACGGAACATGTATCCCAATTGTCAATTAATTAAATAAAAAATATGATCTTAACCACTTGTAGCGAGCGTGTTTTTTATTCCATCTATCCCCAATCCTTAACACAGCTTAAGGTACGAACGATACTTGTCCGGAAGCTTTGGACTGGAAGTGCAGGGCGCCACTTGTCCGTCCAAAGTCGTGTCCTTGACCTCTACGATCCGACGGTTATCTTTTGTTTCACTCGTTTTGTATTATCTTACTCTCGGTCACTCCTTCACCTTATCACCTTGGCTTCAACAGACTGTGAAGAACGAGGTGAACGTGCCTTGCCTGAAAAACTTCGTGGAGATGCTGTACAGCCACACTCTGGACGCGAGCACCAAGTCCAAGCACCGGCTTGCACTGTTTCCCCTGGTGACCTGCCTGCTCTGCGTCTCCCAGAAGCAGTTCTTCCTGGCCAACTGGCACTGCTTCCTTGCAATGTGCCTCTCCCACCTCAAGAACAGGGACCCCAAGATGTGCAGGGTAGCGCTAGGTATGTGCATATTGCTTTATTTCGTTTTATGCGTGAGGAAACCTGCATACGTTTGAGTTGTAATTCAAAGATGTATGTATAGTCGTGCTTGACAAACGGCTATGGACAGCCATCTGTCACGTTGACACCTTAAATATGTCTTTGGCGAGCGTCATAAGTTAGGATTTTGATTAAGTTTGATTGAATAAGTCATGGAATGTTTGTATATATCCGCACGCCTTCTCACAAGGGTCCCCGAAGGGGTAGGCAGAGGTGTATAGGTAATACCCACACACCCACTTTCCGCCGGAGGTATATTAGGTGCCAACGTGACAGATGGCGAGTCCATCGCCGTTACTC
>JACCPG010002613.1:0-13667 GCA_016069955.1 Drepana arcuata | reverse complement strand
ACAATTTTTCCTCAATAAACGGGATATTATATACTAGCCAAGGGAGCGAATGATCAAATTAGTATAGATTCAAACTTATCTCCGAAATCAGAGTAATAGCGGAACAAAATAAAAACTATTTGTAGCATGGCAATAGAAACTCCCTTCCATTTGCTTCCGTCCAGCGCGACCTCTTTGACCTTATCTTTGACACTTTTCCTTTGATCTGACCCATGTATGTTAGTCTTGGTCTTCCTCTATTCCCCTCTACCTATCTCCCTGAGATATTTCAAAAGAAGCTATCATGTCGTATAAGGTGGCCTATCAACTTTCGTCTTCTATTCTCGACTATCTTAAGCAGTACTCTTGGTTTTTTTACTTTTTTGAGATTCCTCCAGACAATATAATACAGAACTTTGTCAAATTACGGGTTTTAAGAGTAAGAAAGCCACGTTGAAGAAAGACATTTCTACTCCGTCCAATGTTAATTTTCCTGGCTATGCATGACATAAGACTGCGAAAAACAGCGACAGTTTCGCCATCAGTTATGTTGGTGTGAACCAATATTCATTACATAAAAAAATGCTTCTAATAAACGCACCCGCACTATAGCTACGGCACTGTACGGGGTGAGGTACAGTCGACTGTGTGATTAATCAAATTTAACGCTGAACTGCGCACGCGACCCTCTGAGCTTTTGATATAACTACAAGCTTTTTGGAGGTTACAAGAGCCGCGGTGGCCGAGTGGTTCGAGTACGAGAGAATTATGAGAGCCGTGGTGACTCTAATTAATATTTTAATATTGCAAGTTCGAATCCCGACTGTACCAATGAGTCTTTCTGAGCTCAAGTACAGTGATAAGTCACACCACGAGCTTTACTGTGAAGGAAAACATCGCAAGGAAACCTACATACGTCTGAAAAGAAATTCAAACGCATATGTATAGTCGTGCTTGAGTAACGGCGATGGACTCGTCATCTGTCACGTTGGCATCTAAAATATGGCGGAAAGTGGGTGTGTGGCTACGATACACCTCTGCCTACCCCTTTGGGGACCCTTGTAGGAAGGCGTGAGGACTGTACCTACTTATAACGTAGGAGAGCGTATAAGGATCTCTTCAGTCCGACGTGAGGGACCGTTTCGGAAAGTTTCTCTAGAATTGCTATGCAAATAATGAGAGGGCACATCTCCTGTTGGTATCCCTCTAGCGCACCTGGCAAGCGACAACTAGTCTTTTTTATAGCACCGCCGGCCTTAAGACGTACAGTGCTAGAGATGTCTTTCGATACATCTGACAAGTGTTAACGAAAGACTTTTATTTACTATCGGCAATAAGATGTACAGTGCTAGAGATATCTTAAGGGGGCGGTCAATTCTAGTATTTAACGAGCAAAAGCTAAATGAACCGCTTACCTTCAAGCGGAATGCAGCAGACCCTTATAAGACAAGTATGGTCTACCGGCTCTTCGAACAACCGGCGAGACAAAAATGCTACTCCAGTGAGGTAGCTTCCATTTTGAACCACACGTGTATCCTTAATAAGGGACGTTTGAAGTACCGACCTCAAAGAACACTACCCCAGTTTATACCACATGTAACGAGGGTGACGTTGGCACCTCCTTGGAAAGGCACCATGGAGTATAAACCCAACTTAGTGACAATTTAACTCTTAAACCCCAGACTGAACCAACCCCCAATTAAACTCGAACCTGGCAAACAATTATTCGCCCCTAAAAAAGCAGCCTCGACCAATATTTGCCGCGGACAAACACTAGTGGATCAGTAGTGGTCGTTCGAGTGTGTTTACTCGGCCTGCGCAAATAAAGGGTTAGAAAAACTTACAGAGATTTAAGGAAAGTAAGATGTTAATAACGACTGGATCCGCGGGAATATGAAGACTTTCCTATTTCCCACACGCACATAATCAAACACACACATATCTTTCTAATTTCTGTGCCATAGTTTACAACTACTGCCCTAGTTCCCTCAAGACTGACTCATCTCTTTCGCTTCATCCACATTTATCGACTTGATGCATGCTCGCCGGTGTCGCGTTGTCGTTCCCGTCCTTGAGTGTTCGGTCCATTTGATCTTGTTGGAAGGTGGTCTTATTCTGCCTCTTCTGTTCTCTATTCAGCCTTTCTTTCCGTCCAAATCAACGTAAAAAGCCTTTCTTCAATTACACCCACGTTCACGCCCGTTGCAAGATATAAAGACATGTACTTACATCAATATATATTTATATGTAAATATTTTTCTCAATAAACCCACTAGCCAGATGCCACTATGGATTCGACAACTGTAACGCGATCCCGTCGGACGAGTGTCTCATTACTGATAATATTAACCGATGTGTTTGAAAATCGGTCAAAGGATATCGTCAATGATAAATTACTGTTTAATTACATACTTATATTTATATATATATATACATACATATCATCAAGCCAAGTCCCTAACGGGGTAGACAGAGAGTATAGAGCGCCAGTTCTCTCTAGACTTACATACTTACATCTGTACATTGTAGACATTTAAGAAAATAAAAGCACCAGAATAAGAACTGCCTTGGTCACGTGCGTCGAGTAGTTGTCTACAAACGCATATATTTCAAGTTCAAATCCCGTCTGTACCATTGAGTTATAGTTCACACCACCAGCGTTTGAACAAAAGTTTGAGCAGAATTCGAAGGCGTATTTATAGTCGTGCTTAAGTAACGGTGATGGACTCGCCATCTGTCACGTTGGCAACTTAAATATATCTCTGGCGGAAAGTGGGTGTGGGTACTTCCTACACACCTCAGCCTACCCTTCAGGGACCCTCGTGGTAAAACACCCATTTAACACCAATAAATCTTTATTAGTACAAGAAAATATTTTTTTTTTAATTTCTTATCTGTCTGTCTGTATAGTTGTACAAGAATCACGCAAAAACTACTGTATTCTTCGAACGTTTTGTCACTATTACAAGCAGTTTGGTTGCAACAAATAAGGAGATACCGTCACATATGGCCACCATCACAGAAAATACATTTTCTCACATAAAATTCGTTGATTGTTCAACTTATTGCCTTACCATTTAAGGGTTTGTTATGGCAACAAGCGACTTAAAACTTAGACCATAAGAATTAAGAGTTATTCTCGCATGTAATGTATCGCTCTAAGAGTATAAATTCTGTGGATTTAACACTCGAACGCAGTACCGATGCGCACGAGTCGATGGTTTTTGCTAATTTACGTCAATATTAGGATTGCGTTAGTTAAGCAGCAGGTACCACCTGTAGTTTTATTGTAGGGAAACCGGTTCAAAGATATTTTAATTATTTGCGTGATGCATAAGCTTGAGTGTGATATATTTAGGTGTCAAGCTGACAAATGGCAAGGGATTTTTCTTGTATTTTTGCTCAGTATTTTGCAAGTGATTAATCATACCACGATTTCCAAGTGCCGCGGTGGCAGAGTGGTAATGTAAACGCCATCAACTGCAGTAAGTAGGTACATATTTTTTCTGTTCTTTAATACAATAATTCCACCACTAGAGACAGCGGAGAGACTTCGAGAAGAAAAGTTTTCGATCAAACATTCTTCACATCGAGAAGAAATTCAAAGAGGTACCTATGTATGTATAGACGAGCTTGAGACATGGCGATTGACTTGCCATCTGTCACAAAGAGGGACTAGACATGTTTCACTCCATTTAAACAACCGTTTCCGTGAATGTGAATGAAGCTAGCGAGGTCTGTTAGCACCAATCCTCTCCGCCTAATCCGTACGGGCCTCGGTTTGATGATATTATAATAACAAAATAATATATCCTCACGCCTTCCTACAAGGGGTAGGCAGAGGTGTATAGGTAGTACCCATACACCCTCTTTCCGCCAAAGATATATTTTAGATGCCAACGAAATATAAATACGCCTTTGAATTACTTCTAAGACGTATGCAGGTTTCCTGTCGATGTTTTACTTCACCGTAAACTTCTTCACTCGTGGTGTGATGACATGATATTATGTATGTGCAAACGTAATGAGATTTTTTCACACGACTATCCTGACTATCGAACTGTTCGTTGTTTATTTAAATAAGCATTACAATATCAAATGTGTCCATTTCGATTGACAGTGGCTGACATTTTCCTGTAAAAAGTGCAGTTATGTATCCAAATCAAGACACCTTATTTTCATGACGGCAGCTGCTCGTATAGGTAAACATCTGTGGTATATCTTGGAGACCTGAATTATGCATGCAAATGGCATCGCTTAGATTGGCATAGAGCGCCAGTCTTCTTTAGACTTACGCACTTGGGCTTTTGGTACATCCTCATACAAGAATTAGGAATTCTAGCTCATTAACACGCTTTTATTAGCTTCATGTTAGTATGTAACGGAAACTTTAAACATGATTTTGACCTCCTTTAAAACTTTGCATACTTATGAAGGACCGATGGCAATCCTTACTAGGATAATCAGGATTAGCGATGGGGTCTAAAATAATTAGTAGGAATACATTTTAGTTGGATTTTCTATGAAAAGCGTGTTTTTTAGTTTTTTAAACTATTATTATTATAAGCCGTGGTGGCCGAGTGGTTCGAGCAGTTGCCTGCGACGCAAAGGTCGCAAATTCGAATCCCGACTGTACCAATGTGTTTTTTCGGAACTAAGTACAGTGATTAGCCACACCACGAGCTTTACGGTGAAGGAAAACATCGAGAGGAAACCTGCATACGTCTGAGAAGAAATTCAAAGGCGTATGTATAGTCGTGCTTGAGTAACGGCGATGGACTCGCCATCTGTCACGTTGGCACCTAATATACCTCTGGCGGAAAGTGTATACTGGCGGGCAGAGGTGTATAGGTAATACCCACACACCCGTGTGAGTATTACCTATACACCTCTGCCTACCCCTTCGGGGACCCTTGTGGGAAGGCGTGAGGATATATTATATTATTTATAACTATTATTATTATTTTATTAATTAACTTAAAAAAAGGAGGAGTAACTCAATTCGAATGTATGTATTTTTGTATGTATGTAACGCGATTATTTTGTGTGGTAGCCGAGTAGTTCAAGATGTTGCAGTGATCGGAGTTAACCGTTACTTGAAGAGTCGTCAAACCAAAATGTAAATAAGTCAAAAAGGCGTACCTATATATAGTCGTGCTAGAGACATGACAATGTCGATCGCCATCTGTCACGTCGGTACCTAAAATATATCTCCGGCGCAATGAGGATGTTTTTTATACAACAAGAGTGGCAAACAAGCATACGGCTCACCCGATGCAGAACGGTTACCGCAGCCTATTTACGCATACAATACCGAAGTATCATTTGCGCGTTGCCACTCTGTGTTCGGAGAGCTATACTGTGTTGGCAGCATAATGGGACTAATCCCTCTGCTGCCAACACATTATAACAATCCTCCCCCCTCCCCAAGGAGCTCATTACTGGTAACCTTATTCACCGCGTAGGAACACAACACAATAAATTGTGTTATTTGGCTACGGACTTCTATAAGGTTCCACCTCCATCTACCAGTTCAGGACCCCTTGTGGGAAAGGCGCAAAGATGTATATGTAAATCACTTTGGAAACCTGAGACAAAGAGGCATACAGATCTCTTCGTCCCGATCATCTCGCCCCTACATACATTTCGATGTTTCTAATGATACTAGTGTAGCGAACTAGTTATCACTAATAGTACGCGTCATATCAAATCGACGTATGTTGATTCAGCTGCGCGTGCGCATTACTATAGGACGCCGGCGTGGATTGAACCAATAGCGTACGGTTTCGAAAGACCGTGAAATTTCCAAATTTGGGTTTTTTCGCTGTGCTTATAACGTAAACTGAAATTGTTCATAAATTAATTTATTCAATGAGACCGTAATGAAATTCAGCACAATTATAAGAAGCTACATTACTACTTTTAAGATCCGTCCCATCAATATCTAGTTGAGGGCGTCCTGGGATGCGGGGAGTATGACCAGAGTCTATTAATTGTAGTGTGTGTGTGAACTCATAGATTATCAGTTTGAGTATTACCGATAATACTCAAACATTAGTGGAAGGTTGCACACTTACACTATAAACTACAGATGAATAATAATGGGCGCTTCTTCGTGGATGGCACTATCTATAACAATCTATCTCTGTGCTTTTTTTAATCCAAATCCATTTACTTTTTGGGCGATTGAGATACAAACATCCCAACAAACTTTGTCTTTGCCTTCACATAAGGGTCCCCGAAGGGGTAGGCAGAGGTGTATAGGTAGTACCCACACACTCGTTAATATTTATGCTTATACTAGCTTATGCCCGCGGCTTCGCCCGCGTGGAAAAAAACAACATACATATTTTTGCCTTTATAATATTAGAGCTTTGAATCTTTCGGGATTCAAATATAGCCTAGCCCTTAATCCTGGGTATAAGCCATCACCATACAAAAATATAAGTAAACCGGCTTTTTTTTTTCAATAAAAAGTATCCTATGTTACTTCATATACCTCCAGGAATATGTGTACAAACTTTCATGATAATCGGTTATGTAGTTTTGACGTGAAAGCGTAACAAACAAACTTACATTCACATTTATCATATTATAGTAAGGATTACGCTCGGTTTGAACACAGCATCCCGCCACTGCGTCATAGTAAAAAGTCAACAGTGTAATTGCAATTATAAGCATGTATGTTATGATTTGAATCTTGTCCGGCGATAACCTGCGGGTTACTGCGTATCGTCCACTGGACGGGGTCAAACGTCGCCTGATAACTGATGAAACCGACCTAACTAGACAATACAATGACCTTTGCCATGTTGGATATCATTGGTCACAAGGATATCTTACAAGGAAAGAGAGGAACACCTACATTAAAATTCACCTCTCGCCATCGACGGGGAATTCATCCCCATACCTTGGAACCACAAAGGTCTCGCACTGTGCGCTTCCAAAGGAGTTTTCTTCCGCGAACGCTCAGGCTGTGGAATGAGCTCCCCGTTGAGGTTTTCCCTGGAGAGTACAGCATGGAGTTCTTCAAGAAGGGTGTGAAAAGATACCTGCAGGGTCGGCAACACGCGAGTGATACCCCTGGTGTTGCAAGCGTCCATAGGCGGCGGTAACCGCTTACCATCAGGCGGACCGCATGTTTGTTTGCCACCCAAGTGGAAAAAAAAAAAAAAAAAAAAAAAAAAATCATACCACAAGGGTTCCCAGTGGGGTAGTCAGGGGTAGTCAGAGGTAGTCAGAGTTGTGTAAGTAGTACCCATACGTCTATATTCCGACAGGTATGTATTTTAGGTGCCAATGTGACAGATTCTTAAGTACAACTATACGTACGACTTTTTCTTCTTTCTCCTAAATCGTATGCAGACACGTCAAGAGTACTCGAAACCGACGAGCATGTATGAAGAGACTGATGAATGTGGACGAAGCGAAAGAGGTGTGTAAGTCTAGAGAGAACTGGCGCTCTATACTCTCTGCCTAGCCCGTTAGGGACACGGCGTGATGATATGTATGTATGTATGTACGTATGCAGATTTCCTCTCTATGTTTTCCTTACCAAGCTCTTGGTGAGTTGAGTAGTTAAGATCAGAAAAACTCATTGGTACACTCGTGGTTCGAACTTGCCATATTTATGTTACAGGCGTGCACAGGAACCACTCGACCCCCACATCCCACCAATGTATAAAATAATGCACGAATAATATCAACTCCATACCCAAGTTATTGTGATAATGTCAAATGTCACTTGTAATACAACAGAGCGATAGTGGGTTCGAAGCCCGCGCGATAACGTTTCAATTACACACTTTATTAACAATCAAAAACAATTACAATTAATTTAGAACGCGTTACATTGTAATCTGTACAATAGTAGGTACCTAATTTTTATTCAACGAAGTTGATAAGAGGATTTTTTTTACATAATAATGCATATGTAGATATATCGACGAGTGTGTGACTCTGCCTGTCTGTCTCACACCTTCCCAAAAGGGCCCCTAAAGGGGTAGGCAGAAGTGTGACAAAACAGAGACTTTCCACTTAAAATATATTAAGGAACCAATGTGACAAACGGCGAGTTCATTGCCGGTTCTCAAACACTATACATACGTCTTTGAATATCTTCTCAAACGTCTGCTCTCAATGTTTTTCTTTATAAAACAGAGACTTTCCACCTAAAAGACATTAGGTGCCAACACGACAGATGGCGAGTCCATCGCCGTTACTCAAGCACGACTATACATACGCCTTTAAATTGCTTCTCAGACGTATGCAGGTTTCCTCTCGATGTTTTCCTTCATCGCAATTTTCGTGGTGTGACTAATCTCTGTGCTTAAATACGTACAGTCGATATTCGAACTTGCAATATTTTCAGGTGGCAGGCACCGCTAGTAAGAAAATATACGCAATCAATGTATATATCTATACAAATACATAACATTGGAGTGACTGTTTGTAATCTTAAAATAACTGCTTATTATTTCATCCATAATGCATATGGATGTAGGTATACTAGCAACTGTAGGTATACTGTCTGTCTGTTTGTTCCGGCTTATCTCTGAAACGGCTGGACCGATTTTGACGGGACTTCCACTGGCATATATCTGATGTAAAAACTTATTAAAGGCTACTTTTATTTTAGAAAATAAACAATAACTCTTTTGTTAAATTCCACGCGGGCGCAGTCGCGGGCACAGCTAGTACTTAATAACATAGATGTATGTATTAATAGGACATGACCCCCGTCTGTCTTGATGAACACGCCAAGTTACGTTAATAAGTATTAAGGCTATGGAATCGTGAGTGTCCTTATATGGAAGGGTTATTGTGCACACAGGATACAGGTCAAAATTAATATTATGGGCGATTGAGACTTGTTCTATGCCTACTAGACCAAGATCTATCAGTGTAGAAAAAATAATAAAATGGCTGGGTTAAGAAAATAAAATTGAACACGATCGAGGGCGGATGAACACACTGCACCATCTCGATTTCTGAATTTAAATACAGTGATTATTCACAGAGAGGCAGAAGAAGACTCAAATCGATCAGACACTCAAAGACAGGAACGTCAAGAGTATTCGAAACCGGCGGGCATGTATGAAGAGACTGATGAATGTGGACGAAGCGAAAGAGGTATGTAGGTAAGTCTAGATAGTACTGGCGCTCTATACTCTCTGCCTACCCCGCTAGGGACTTGGCGTGATGATATGTATGTATGTAAGTATGATTATTCACACCGAGAGCTTTACGGTGAAGAAAAGCATCGAAAGGAAACCAGCATACGTTCAAGAAATTCAAAGACGTGCTTGAGAAACGGCGATGAACTCGCCATCTGCCTCTTAAAATATATTACCGGCGAAAAGTGGGGGTGTTTAGAACACACCTCTGCCAATCCCTTTGGAGACACTTACGGAAAGGCGTGAAGATATATGGTGTTTGAAAATGGATTAAGACATTGTTCCTGTGAGAATACAGAAAATAAGCTGGAACAATGTCAAGCAATTATGAATCCACAAACACGCAAACTTAAATGATATTTTCCTTAATCAAACTGTACACAATGTATGATCGATCAAATACAAAATCAATGTAGACTGTCCGACAACTCGCTGGCATTATTAAGTCATAACCTCATGTTAAATGACGCGAAAAAATATTATTAAACGTACTGCGTTGCCAGATATAGTTCGGTAATGCGCTGCGTTCAAATCACGCGTGTATTTAATGTGACAACTTTTGTTAAATATGATTGTGGCCCGACTGACAGGGTGTGGCGATTACTTGTTTTTCTATGTATCTATCTATACATCTACTTATAATATATACAAACATTTTGTCGCCTCCCGGCTGTCTGTACGGTGAGTTTCTTTAAACTACGATTTTAGTCAATCATAGGAAGTTATGAGACCATTTTGTGTGTAACATGTCATTTTGTGTCACAAGATGTCGCTGTAAGCCAAGTTAAATCTCAAGACAAGAAATTTGTAGTATCAATAAGAGTTCTCTCGTTCTCTCTTGCAACTTGCTGTCTTTATTTTACTCTTTTTACACATCATAATGGAAGTTTCTACACTCAACGAATTCATATAAAACAGTTATATTAAACTAAACATTCATGATCATGCCACAGACAGGAAAAATAACCAGTACCACGGTTTAGAAAAAGAAATTTTGAGTAGAAACGGCCATAAAAACTCTACGTTCTTTTGTTAAAATATTTTTTATACCACAAAGGTGGTTGAACAAGCATGCAGTCCGCTTGACGGTATTTGGACGCTTGCAACGCCCGCGCGTCGCCGTGCCTCTTAATATACTTTCATATGCCGGTCTATGTAGGAATTGAAACGACAACCCTATCTACGAACATGGTTCTCGCTACATCTCGTCAACTGCACCACACGCATCTAACGGTCACAATCATAAAACTCGACCGGTTAAGGCAAGATAGTTCAATGACGAATCTCATGATTGATTGCCCATTTGTAAATGGATCTCTGTGAAGAAACATACACCCAACATACAAGTATACATGTGCGCATATGTGTTATGCCCTGGTGGCCGTGCGGTTCGAGTAACCTGCAAAGGTTGCAGGTTCAAACCGCTACTGCAGCAATGAGTTTTTTCTGAACTTAAGTACAGTGCCACCACTAGATTTATATGATGAAACATCGAGAGGAAACCTGCTTACGTTTGAAAGGAAATTCAAAGACGAGGATGAACGTTGAAAAAATCATAGATACACACATCGTCACGCATACCTCACTCACAGGGTAGGCAGAGAGAGTAGAGCGCTAGTTCTCTCTAGACTTACAGACTTCTTTCGCTTGCCTATCCTTCGTCCGTCGGTCCAATCGTCGTCTGGTCTATAGGTTAGAGCCCCTGACTGCGAAAGTCGAGGTCGCGGTTCCTGCTTGGGCAGATGTTTGATGTCCTATGTATTTATGTATATATCTATCTATATAAGTAAATATATCGATGTCTAGTTACCATAACACAAGATTTGCTTAATTTGGAGCAATGTCAATTTATGTTGTCCCGAGGTACCTATTTATAGTATAGGTATTGGGTGTCCGATCGATGTGATTTAGGTATTTGGTGGTCCCACTCTGCCATTGACCATCTTCAACTAGCAATATGAATTGTCGCGTCATCTCCACAGTCACAGTAAAACTATAAAAATCCTGACGCGATCAGTTTCATCCATAAAACTGCAAATTAATAGTGGTGAGTACATAGTCCCAAATAGTCGAGTAGTCGGGCCGCACTAAATCATTGGGAGCGAACGTTATATAGCAACCGTTTTATAGTGAGGGCCGGAGTGACGGACATATCTCAATATTCTCAAGAGGGCTATCGGTAAGGCACTCCGCGCATACACGATTGGCGTTTTAATATTATTATTTACTACCTTTTTCATCCGCGTTTATATTCGACCATTTATGATCTGATCATTTCAAAAGATTTGGAATATCGAGCATCTAGAACATACATATCATCATGCTGAGTCCCCCGCGGGGTAGGCAGTAAATGCGTAAATAGGCTACAGTAACCGCTTCCCTTCAGGTGGGCCGTAAGCTAACAAAAATAATGTACCAACTTGGGTGCAGAAAACTTTTATTGTACTATCAATTAAGGCGGGAAACAAGCATGATGTTCGCCTGATGACAAGCGGTTACCGTGTCTATGGACGATTACATTACAAAGGATATCGATCGTGCGTGGCAGATCCTGCTGCGTCTTTTAGGTACCTCCTTCTCGAATACAATACATTAATTTATTAAAAGCCGTGGTAGCAGAGCGGTTCCTATAAGCAATTGCCTGCAACACAAAGATTGCAAGTTCGAATCCTTACTGTACCAATAAGTTTTTATAAACTTGAGTACAATGATTAGTCACACCACGAGCTTTAAGGTGAAGGAAAACATAAACGAAAAATCTGCATAAGTTTGAAAAGGAATTCAATGGCGTATGTAACGGCGATGGACTCGCCATTTGAAACTAACGTTTCAATTCCTGTAATATATATCGGGCGGAAAGTGGGTGTGTGGATACTACCTATACACCTGCCTACCCCTTCGGGCCCGTTGTGGGAAGGCGTGAGGATATCTTAATATACATAAATTACGCATCACGTTGTTTGTCCGCGATGAACTCCTAAACTATTTAACCGATTTTGGTCAAATTTGCGCACCGTGTGCAGTTTGATCCAACTTGAAAGGTAGGATAACTTACATCACAATTGGATCCGTTAGGTGGCGCTGCGATCGTGTTTCAGGAAGTTTAACGTTTTCCCCGGGCGAAGCTGAGCGGGACAGCTAGTATATTATAAAAAAAGCGTGCAGTACTAAAAGGTTTATATCCAAGTCATACGTATCTAATAAAAATGTAGTCCATTCATACAACTAAGTATTAGCATTTAGACGTATAGCGATGTGTTTGGTCTGTATGTTTGTACAAGTGTGTGTGGGCTAATATACGCTAAACCTACACATGGTAGTCACGGCGGGTGGCTTAGCCAACACTTTCGGACGCTTTGCTTGCTCACTGGCATTTTAAAAAGTCACCCTCGAATGGGGGTAGTCAATTTAATTCCAGATTAGCTGAGCAGAGTCGAACTAACAGTGATGATGGAAATATCAAGAGAACGAAACAAACTAGCATGTATGAAAAGTCTGATGAATGAGGACGAAGCGAAAGTGGTATGTAAGTCTAGAGAGAACAAGAGCTTTTATTTTTTTTTATACAACAAGAGTGGCAAACAAGCATACGGCCCACCTGATGGGAAACGGTTACCGTAGCCTATTTACGCTCACGATACCTAAGTATCACTTGCGCGTGGCCACTCTGTGTTCAGAGAGTTATACTGTGTTGGCAACATAATAGGTCTAGTCCCTCGGTTGCAAACACAATATACCAATCCTCCCCCCTCCCCAAGGAGCTCATAACTGGAAACCTTATTCACCACGTAGGAACACAACACAAAAAAAAATGTGTTATTTGGATACGGACTTCTATAAGGTGGAGGTCCTGCCCCAGTCGGGCAACTCCGAATTCGAACTTCGAACGGAGAATCCGTTATGCCCTAGCTAGACTCCCTCTGCCTACCCCGTAAGGGACTCGGCATGATGATATGTATGTATGTGCGTACAGCGATTTATTGCACCACGCTTATAGAAAAAGGAATTAAGGAAAACATCGAGAGGTAACCTGCATACGTTTGAGAAGAGATTCAAAGAATACATATTATATTTAAGACTTACATACGTCTTAAATATAATATGTATGGAGTCCTTGAGAAACGGCGATGGACTCGCCACTTGTCTCGTGGGTACCTATCGAAACATATCTCCAGTGAAAATAGGGCGTGTTGCTACACATCGCCATCTGTCACGTTGGCACCCAATATACATCTCCACATACCATACCACACCTCTGCCTACCCCTTCGGGGACCCTTGTGAGAAGGCGTGAGGATATATTATTATATTATTATAAATAATATATATCCATAATAAGGGTAGGCAGAGGTGTGTAGGTAATTCCCACACACCCACTTTCCGCCAGAGGTATATCAGGTGCCAACGTGACAGATGGCGAGTCCATCGCCGTTACTCCAGCACGACTATACATACGCCTTTGAATTTCTTCTCAGACGTATGCAGGTTTCCTCTCGATGTTTCCTTCACCGTA
>JACCPG010002610.1:0-13131 GCA_016069955.1 Drepana arcuata | reverse complement strand
ATTCGAACTTGCATTAATCTTTGTGTAGCAGGCAACTACTCGAATCCTTAGGACTTCCTATACGTACCCATAAGAGTCTTTCAATCAAATCCACTTTTCAAAAATATATTACCATTATATACTTACAGTACAGTGCAGTTGGTATAGTAATTACTATATAATGTTAAAAAGTCATCGTACAAACGAATTTATTAAACCGACACTTCCCACACTACAAAGTAATCAGAATAATTACCCCTATTTTAGTGCCCTAACTTCGGTAATCGTGGGGATATAAAATATTGTGACGTTGCGATAAGAACAAAAGCACCGAAGTATTATCTTATCGCCGCTGAGTGTTGGGCCTCTAATGACCTGGTCGAGTCTGCCGCCGGTCTACCACTTTGCACTTCCGAACAGTGACAACTTAATTACATTTTATTTTTATTTAAAACCATACCTTTTATTCATTCGAAATGTGTCATATATTAAGCGTATTTGGAATAATCAGAATAACGTTATTGAATTTATTACTTAGCTTTGGATATAGCATATATATTGTCGTTAAGTGTATTACACTAAACTAAAATTTTATATTAATATCAAATCGGTCGAAAACTTTACAATAGGAAAGTAGAAAGTTCTCGAAACCAGTGAGTTTGTATGAAGAGACTGATGGACATGGATGTAGCGAAATATGTTTGAAACTCTAAAGGAAACTGGCGCTCTGCTCTACCCACCTAAGTTTTGGGGATAGATTGATTAGTGTGAGAATTTATTGATAAATAATTAAATGATTAAAAAAGAAACACTTAGCCAATAGCAATATCTATTTGAAATATAGTTTACTGGTAACTTTCAAAGTAAGCCCGCAATTGTTAAACGCCATTAGTAAACTAATCAATTACGGGCATAAAGGCAAAATAGAATCAATTTGACATTTCAACAAATCAAATCTCCACAAGGAGTTCGTTCCAACCAGCGGTTAATTAAAGCAAAGGCTGAATACAGTACTGACGCGGCTCATCTAAAAACGCACATCTATCCTCGGATCGGTTCCAGGTCTGACGGCGGGATTAACTCTGCTATAAATGGAATTATCTTAGTCCGTCGGCTAGCGGCGCAAGTTATGGGCTGAGGAATTGATATCATCATAGAAAGATGGGAACAAATCATTGTTTTTTTTTATATTTAGAGATGTTGGATTTACTGTACTAATCCTGGAACTAGTTATTAAGCCCAGTTAAGTTGTTAGGCCCCGTTCTTTTTTTATTATAATTATATATAATTTATAGTTTATTTTATGTAATATCCCATGTTCTAATTCAGAAAAAAATAATTTAGAAAGGTGCATTCAAATTTTTTTGAGGAAGCTTATTACTCAATAGTGCCAGAAATTTGGCACTGACGTGGACTATGAGGTCTATTAACACAGGATTAGTTTTAATATAAAATAGAAATATCTTACAGATACAATTTTTATACGAAACCTTGAGTACTTCTGTACAGTGATTAGTCACACCACGAGCTTTACGGTGAAGGAAAAACATCGTGAGGAAACCCGCATATGTCTGAGAAGAAATTCATAGGCGTATCTATAGTCGTGCTTGAGTAACGGCAATGGACTCGCCATCTGTCAGTTGGCACCTAATATACCTCTGGCAGAAAGTGGGTGTGTGGGTATTACCCATACATATCTGCCTACCCCTTTGGGGACCCTTATGGGAAGGCGTGAGGATATATTATTATTATATATATAAAAAATTCAATAAATATGAAACCTTGAGGCATAGCTAGTTTATATATATATATATATATATATATAGTTATATCAATCCGTCAATTGTTGATCATGCGTGCTATATCGCGAGCACTTTGTTGATCCGAAAACCTATGTTGATCCGGGTGGTTTTTGTTGATCCAATGTAATATTTTTCATACAAATGTGGTTCCGGCCGGATCAACGATTTACTCCGTTGAAGTTTAGGAAACGCAACCGAAATGTTGATCCAATATACAAATCCACTCCGATAGTTGTTGATCCGATTCAAATGGGCCAATCAGAAGGCAGCACGTTCTCCTACTGGACATACCTAAGGTATATGGATGGTTTAATTCCTATTATTTATTGCAAGACAACCTAATCATTAACTTTTCTTTATTTATTAAGTTTTTATGTTTATAGGTATGATATATATATGGTAAGGAAATTTGTTGACGACACGAGCATGTCGCTTACCCGATGTTAATCGGTCTTATAGATATTGTTAACATTTTTTTTATATACCACAAGGGTGGCAAACAAGCATGCGGTCCGCCTGATGGTAAGCGGTTACCGCATGTTACTGTTAAGTTGCATCCAAGTCCTATTTTGAAGAATAGGTTCTTTATTTAAAACTTCCATACATTTGTTTTTGCCTGGATTTATCTTTTTATTTATGTATGATTGGATTACACTTTCCATGACTGATTTTTTTTCGTCTCTTAATTGGATTATCACTATCACTATCGCTTGAACTTGGGCATTTTATTTTTGTCTTTCTGTTATTTGGTTTAATATTTTTATTTTTAGAATCTTTATGATTCTAAAAGTTTTTCTGAACTTATGTACAGTGATTAGTCACACCACGAGCTTTATGGTGAAGGAAAACATCGAGAGGAAACCTGCATACGTATGAGAAAAAATTCAAAGGCGTATGTATAGTCGTGCTTGAGTAACGGCGATGGACTCGCCATCTGTCACGTTGGCACCTAATATACCTCTGGCGGAAAGTGGGTGTGTGGGTATTACCTAAACATCTCTGCCTACCCCTTCGGGGACCCTTGTGGGAGGCGTGAGGATATATTATTATTAAATTATTATATATTATTATTATCTTGATGATATATATTTTTTACTTTTGTTCGTAAGGTGAATGGAGCCATGTCGGCGTTGATGGGCAGTAAAAGTCTGAACAAGAAACGAGTTGCTGTCCACAACGCGATATTGGTACCTACCTTATTGTATGGCAGCAAATCCTGGGTATGTCAGAGGAAGTATGAAAATAGCTTGAATGCAGTTGAGATGCAATCTCTTCGAAAAATGTGCGGAGTAACGATATTAGATCGAATCCGCAATGAAGAGATTCGCAAATTGACTGGCGTGAATGAGGGCGTGATTGTAAAGATAAAGAAAGGCATGTTACGTTGGTTTGGACACATAGAAAGGATGAGTGAAGAAAGATTGACGAAACAGATATACAAAGCGAAAGTGTGTGCAAGAAGAGGCAGAGGAAGGCCACGTTCCAACTACCTGGATCAAATAGATCGGACTCTGAAGGACGGGAACGTTAAGAGTACTTGAAACCGACGAGCATGTATGAAGAGACTGATGAATGTGGACGAAGCGAAAGAGGTATGTAAGTCTAGAGAGAACTGGCACCTCTATACTCTCTGCCTACCCCGTTAGGGACTTGGCGTGATGATATGTATGTATGTACTTTTGTTCGTCTAGTTTTACTTCATTTCAGAATCTGTTTATCATCATCAATATCGCTTTCACTTGTACTACTTGACTGTTTTGTTTCCGTCATACTTCCGTTTGGCTTAATTTTGGGGGTCTTTATTTTTAGGGTCTTAGTTGTACTGATTGTCTTGTTTTTTATCGTTTACTTCATTATAGTCTTCAATTTCTGTTTCTTCCATTATATTATTGACTGTAGTTTCTGGTGTTTTGATAGATATTTTGGGGTTTGTAAGTAAGGTGTTAGATTGGTCGCTTTCTATTGCCGGATTTTTTGAAGATGGCGTCTGTTCCTCAAAGTTTTTAGTTTCTTGGTATGATTGAGATGTAATCGTTTCTATCCTGTGACCCTTCTTCTCTATTAATGTATTTTCATATTCTAAGAGTTGAGATCCTACAACAGCTTTTTGGCAACAGCAACAGCATACGGTATAAATGTCACTGTCCAACGGCATGACTTTTTCTTTGGTTAAGTGATTTCATTGGAGCCACCGCACGGGCATCGACGGGTTCGAGGTCAAATGTTCTCGGATCAACGTTAGTTTGTAAGATTGCGCATGAGCATGAATATAAAACGGATGCACATTTGACTCGTCGGTATAATTTTTGCGACCGTTACGGATCAACAAAAACATGTTGAAAATGTATTTTTTGATGGCAAGTATGTTGCAAAGCGACCGATGCAGATCCTCAAACAACCCTTCCATTTCAAATTCGGATCAAAGTATATCAGTTATATTTGTAAAGAGCCAATTATACACTGCAAAAAGGTGGATCAACATTTATTTTAATATCTTACTGGATCAACCTTTACATAGAACGGTTAATTATGTATATATATATATATATATATATATATTACTTTAGGTACTTATTATTTCTGGTACAGCATATTTAATGATGTAATGTTCCTAGGCAACGATAATATCGCTGGGTAAAAAAAACCCCGTAAAAATATCGAGACCCTTTAAAAGTTACAGGTAATACGTGTTTACAGCCCTAGTTATGACTTCGTATTTGGTACGAGTTCCCACATTGGCACACATACGCTGAAAATTCACCGTAATTTTACTACGTGTCATAAAAGGTAATTGAAAATGTTTTATACCCATTCCGTAAGTCTTATATTGCGGGTTAAAATTTTTCGTGAATATACAACTGCTAACTTACTAAAAACATTATTAAAAGAAGGTTCACAATTATAACATTTATAAGATTTAAGTAAATGCGTTTAGTTCCGTTCTCCCAACATTACCTTACCGGTATCGTTAATCTTAGGAAAACCGGAGCGGCTTATAAATGGTTACAGTTTAATTATAATAAATAAACTCTACTATCCGAAGAAGGCTTATTTATTTTATACTCGCGATGTATGTAATATACTATTGTTTTAGGATTTCGTATTCTATCGTTTAAGGGTTTTCTGTGACAAAAGAGATTAAAGGAAATATTAACGTTACTGTTCACCTTAGTAAGATTGTTCGTTCCTTATTAAATAACAAACTTTGGGACATATTTTTTATTTGTAAACGTACAATGTAATCAGCTGAGTCTTTTGCTTTTCTATGATAGTCTTGATTCCTTAGTACATTCTTTGTTTTAAAATAAACCTATTCAGCTAATTGTTAATTTGTTGATTGTTGTAGGTCTGCAATAAAGTGCCTTAATAATATCATGCCGAGTCCCTTACAAAAAAGGCAGAGACATAGCAAAGAAAGCTTTCTCTGAACTCACAGACTCAAGCTCGAGACTCAGAAGTACTTGCGACCTTTGCGTCGCAGGCAACTGCTCGAACCACTCGGCCATCACGGCCAAATTTCAACCCCTATTTCACTGAGTAATTTTGAGGTTAAAGATTCTAGATTAAAGTAGCTTTATATCAAAAGGAATAGTCTGAAATATTTAAAATTAATTTAAACACAATTTTTTTATAGAATCAATTTCAAATGTCAAATACGTTCTTCAAAGCACCATACATTTCTAATACAAAAATATTGCCAGCACATCTCAATATTCCCTTCAAAGTGATATAAGTAAGGTGTAATCTTCAAAGGACAATTTGAAAACAGATTCAAGAATCCCGCCGTAAGTCGAGTGACGTGTGATATATTCCCTTTATCTCCGAACAGGATTTCATCTGCGATAAAGTAGTGCCTACGTAAATCAAATCCTTGGGTGGATTGTTCGAGCGACGAAATTGTTATGCAGTGGCGGAATGCTCACTCGGCGATTGCTTTTTGTTCTTAGATTTGAAAAAACCATGGTGGCTGAGACATTTAAATAGGTAGTTGCAAAGTCAACAATTAGACATTCAATGAATTTTTCGAAACATACTTGAAGTATAGAATAGAGAGACCTCTAGCTATCCCGCGGGAGTCGGCGTGATAATATGAATATATGTATTATCACAGTGATACAGTGATACAGTCATGAGCAAAATATATGCATACGTCTCAGAAGAAATTCAAAGTATCTCTAAACTGTTACTACTAATAGATTTCCAACGAAAGCATGTTTTTTATTTAGCTTAGCCGGGGATCCAGTGTATATTATTTACCAACTCGTCTTCAAGCCAAATGAATTATTTATATAAGATGCAATCCTAATCATAGTAGAGAAAGTTCGACAGAAAGAAAGAAAATATTTGTTCGTCTTCAAAGACTACTGATCAGAATTGGATTAAAATTTGCCACAGAGATAGATTATAAGCTGGATTAACACACAGCGTTGTTTTTAATCCAGTAAAAAAAACCCCAGTAAATAAAATAACGCAGGTGAAGCCGCGAGACACAGCTAGTAGGTATTATAATGAAGATGCCTCACCCAACACAAGTAACAATAATATTTACGTGACCCAATAAAACTCATAATCTCCAATCACCCCAGAAAAGCGGCAAACCTTGAAACTTAAAAGTTATTTATTACGCCAATTAAGAAATTCTTCACGCGTGGAATCATTAGAAAGGTAAACGCTTCATGCGTATGACTGTTATTTGACTGAAAGTTCAAGGTTACTAGGTTATTGGTTGAAATTTTAAGCAACATTAATTTTGTGACAAGGTAATAGCTATATTTCTGTAATTCGGGTGTGTTAATGTTATAGAGCCGTTGAGTGGGCTCAGTAGTCGTCCGCGAAATCGCGATGGCAGGTGCGATTTAAGGCGGTCTAGGCTAAAGTTTAGTAAAAATTACAAACTGTTATTTATAATATCACTTTCTTTACGGTGGAAACATATTGTGAGTGAACTTGCATACAGCAAAGACGTTTTCTGATCAAAAGCGACGGATTCACGATCTATTCGCACCTAAATACTTCTCTGCCGAAAAGATGGCGCTATATACCTATAGACATATCTTACATGTTATGAGCCTAAACTAACTAAATCATAAACTATTAATTTAAGTTTTGTAATTCTTCAATATCCTTTTTTTAAATCAATTAGAAGACGTTTTGTGTACAATACATCACAGGCCCGATTACCTTCTGGTATCATTTTCGACAATTAATTATGATCGTTAGTTAATAAAGTGACGCTATAAACAACCCAACATTATTAATTGTGAAATATGATCAATAATTTATTGTGAAAGCCTTCGAGAGAGTGAAGACAAATTTCGTGAGTTATACTTTTTTCGATCGATATAAAGTGAAGGAAGGTTTTTAGTTTCAGCCGTCTTTCATACGCGACTTGATATGTGTCTATAATATTTTCGTCTTTTGATGCAATGTTTTCTCACACTGTTTTCCCATATTAGGTTTGATGTACGTTACGGTGAAGTGAAACATTGAGAGAAATCTGCATACGTTTGAGAACAAATTCAAAGACGTATGTATAGTCCTTGAATAAGGATGTAATGTCGTGCTTAAGTAACGGCGATGGACTCGACAACTGTCTCGTTGGTACCTTAAATATATCTTCGGTGGAAAGTGTACCTACACACCTGATAATTAGATGAGATGAAGTGAAGATGTCTTGATGTACGAAGTCCGTGGAAAAATAATAAATAAACCGAGCTTAAGTTCAAAATGTATACAATTTTTAAAAGATGCAAACACAAATAAGCTAACGTATTACTTGATAATTTAACGATATTTTTATGAGGATAGTAAAAGAAATCATAAATTAAAAAAACAATAAAATCTTAAACCAAATCTAGCTGTACACCGCTTATTCACTCGCCGTTCAATTTATAAGATGTTTTCTTGTGGTTTTTGCATGACTCTTTTGCTTTATTCATAATCATCAATCTCTTCATACATGCTCGGCGGCTCCGAGTACTGTTGGTGCTCCCATGCATAAGTGTTTGAACAATTTGATCAAGACAGTTGGAAGATAGTTTTCCTGCCAATAACTTTTGCATTATTTACCGATTCAATATTACTTAACTTATCATTATTCTAAACCCAAACCAACATAGAATGGCTTTCTTTATCTTTACAATCACAAATGCTAAAAATCGATCGAGTTAGTATGTTACTTAAAACATCAAGTTCACAAATACTACCAAGTAGTGGTCAATGAACTTTAATTCTTATATACTACAAACTAAGTCACAAAATACATCGTTAACTGTAATCAGGTGACAGTTCAGTCGTTTTAATATAATGTATTATTGCTGTGGCGTCTCTCAAATTTGTTTATTACAAACTTAAGCGGGGCTAATTCACTGTCACATTAACTCTACACTACGTTGACAACTATATACGATTCACTTTTTATTGGTTCCCAGTACTATATTTATTGCATTTGTCACTCCTATTGAGAGGAGCCGTAAACTGAGCCATGTTTTATTTTACATCGTTAAGTTTCGTTTTGAATATATTTACGATTGCTATGAGAGAATTAACAAAATTTACATAAAATACTTAGTATATTTGTAACCCAAAGAATTATTGAATTCCAAACGCGGCGCAATTCTTGCTTTTATGACTTATAGGTGTTTGGAGTAGAGGTGCTAAATCTGTCTATCGATAAAGTGTAATAAATAATTTATCTTCGCGCCATCGCAAGTGTTGGCAACACCCTCTTTTCTCCAGAGAAAAAATTTGGTGCCAACGAGCACGTCTATACATACATACTCTTCTGAAACGTATGCAAATTTCCTTTCGATATTTTCCTTCACTAAGCTATCGCTTCTTCTAGCTTTTTAGTCTTCAATATTCCATCCGACGTATAATCCATCTTTTATGTAAGTGGATATACTGAAACATGAAAAAGAATTCGACAGTACAAATACACTTTGCGAAGGTCTTGCTAGTGATATCATGTTGACTCTTTCGAGGGCCTACAGTCTGTTTGCACTTGCCACAATCTCAGATTGGTAATAAGATGCGACACATGTATTATCCCGATTAAATCCCCCTGGAAGAGGGGCTTAAATATAGAGATGTCTTTATATGATCGCCCCTCGCGATGACACTCGATCCCTTCTTACGACGATGTCGATAAAACGAAACAAAAGATCGGATAGGAGTGGCAATAAAATAGACATTTTGTTCGCTTAAGAGCATCTCTTTCATATTTCAAGATTTGTCTCATAAACCTCTTCAATAATTTGCCATAGGCTAATATTAAATTGATTCAAGCACGCGATAGTGTGTAAATATACTTTGGTAATACATCTTAATTTTCTACTACTCTACACATCCGGTATCGGTACACAAAATCTGACAAATCGACAATCGATAAGTCGGACTATTGGTGCGGCACTTCACGATGATTGATCACTCGGCTTCCCTCGCCAGCTTGTCAAGGCGAAGAATAACATTGTTAGGGCTCTTGTAAACGTCTCACTTCCGCGAAATCCTCTTAGAGCCGCGTCTACACTGAGCTATTTGGAAATAGAAATCGACTTGCAAAAGTAAATTTTACTCGACGAAGTTTCAATTAAACATAAGCCATGTGTGTTTAAATGTCAAGAAAACGCCCTAAACTTTGTGTTTCTTGCATACATACAAATTATTTAAAAAAAAAAAAATATATATATATATATATATATATATATATCTATCTCTATATATATATATATATATCTCTTTTATTTTATACTACAAATAAAAGAGACTTTCTTCTAATGATAAATGCCGAAAAGAGACAGAAATTTTAAATGGAAACTCGATTGCAATAAAGCGTTCGGCAATCGCTTAGCATAATGGCCGTCCTCTATGATCCTCGTAATGGATATAGGAATGGGACGGAAGCCATGTGCAAGACGTCGTTGGAATAAAACGAAGAGACTATAACTGGACCACCGGCCAAGGCGGTCGACTTCAAAGAATACCTCCCTATCCTTCCCATACTGTATAATCATCGTGACGAACGTGGAAATATCGATGCTGGAAGGGTTGTGTTTAGGGTCATAACGTCATTAGTCAAAGTCGCATCAGTTTCCGTCGTCCCGGACCAAGAATTCTTATAAGCCTTCGAATTTTGAATAGAATTTATGTTTGCTACTTTAATTTGTAACTTCCTAGGGATTCAAATACTTACAGGATAATTGATTTAAGTTTAAGCGATTGCCCTTGGCTTGAGTTATGGGCCGTGAAGATCGATTTTAAGTACGTAATGAGGTAAACTGCGAGTTAAGTATTCATAAACTTTTCAAACTTCACGCTTAAGTACATTGATTGAACGGTTCTTAATGTGAGTGGATAAATATTAAGGTGACGGGTTAAGCTCTTTCTTCAATTACATATTACGTAATGATAAATAAATAAGGTTTCAGTAGCAAATATGAATATGAAACCTAAATTAGGTTTCAAATTTTTATCATTCAAAATTTTAGAGACGACACGCACTTAAAAAATATCTGGCAAAAATAACGTTTTACTTCATCTCTGCCTACAGTTTCAAGAACCTTATGGGATGGGGTACATAAGATATGCTTACAACGAATTTACTGGACTGTATAGTATAATATAAAGACAGCTTCCCACATGGGTGAGGCAGATATATGTGAGTAACACCCCCACTTTTCGCCGGAGATATATTTAGTTCCTAACGTGACAGATGGCAAGTCCATCATCAATCAGGAAACAAACGTCTTTGCAATTCTTTTCAAACGTATGCAGGTTTCCTCTCGATGTGTGCTTCATTGAAATGCTCGTGGTGTGATTAATCTCTCTAGATGAGTTTGAAAAAACTATTCGGTAAAGTCGGGATTCGAAATTGCGTAGTAAGCAACTACTCTCTAGACTACTCTTAATTAGGTAAATACCTAGCGATGAAAGAGAGTTAAGCTTCATATTCTCGACTCATATCTACAAACACTTTGTTGTAATTCTAGCAGTCCCTAATGGTATCCACAAGGATCTGTCAGCAAATGCATCCACGGTAAAGCACACATCGTATACAATATTATATGTACTTGCGTGTTTTTGCCCCTCAACAAAGTCTTGCGTCAAAGGAAATCACATTACACTAGACAGCTTTCAGACTGCCATTTACTTACTCGTAAAGTTTTTACCGTCAAAGATATTTTGTTACGTTCTTACCTGAAACAAACAAATAAAATATGAGATAAGTATTTTACCATTTTGACGGTTTAATCATAGTTGAAAGGTGTGAATTTGTTGTTTTAGTAGTAAATAAATGAAGATCGGTGCACCTTTAAATCGACGAAGCGTATTTCCGAAGCGTTATTTCCCAATTATTTGGGAAACATCTAATAGTTCAAAAATACTTTTGAAATAAATAATAATGAATTTGTAAAATTTGTATAAATATATGAAAATAATTTAAACCTCACAGACAGATTTAACCGCCAGTTCTCCCTGGACTTAAAGCCCTCTTTCGTATCATCCACTTCATCAATCTCTCATACATACTCGTTAGTTTCAAGTACCAAATTTTGACGTTCCCTTCCCATTGATTTCATTTTTATGTATTCAATATTAACCAACAAGAATTGTATAACATGAAAGAAAGCAGTAACTGGGTAATATAAAACTAAAATTTTTATTGCGAAACACTGTCGGTGCAATTTTGTTGTTGAGAACTGGCGCTCTATACTCTCTGCCTACCCCGCTAGGGACTTGGCGTGATGATATGTATGTATGTATTTTGTTGTTTACATTCTCGTTATATACAAAATTCTAACTTGCTAACGATTTACATATATTCCTGAGATTCCTTCACCTATATATTTAGGTGTCATATCTATCGAAATAGGTAGTCTGTAACTTAGTATATTGTGCTAAAATGTGGATATCTTCACAATATTTTTCTAAACCATATTTGATGGTGTAATAAATCCCTGGATCTACATTAGTATAAAAATCTCATAGGTACATGCTATTGGAGTTTGAGTCTGGCTTTGCAAGTGACTCCAATAAGTAAAATAATATTTCTACTCGTCGTATAATCTTATTCGGTACAATATTTATCGTACCATCCCAACGGTCTCCCACAAAGAATTTTATAGGCTTTGCCTTTCAAAATGTCATGCGATATTTAAATTGTGCTTTATCTCGAACGCAAAGTATTGAATTGTCAGAAGACATGGCTTTGCCAAGAATGGTTCCAGGTTAGGTTTCAAAAGAGGCCGCTGCTTTTGATGGAGGTTAGTAACCAGTGTTTTGTTGAATAAGCTTTAACAAATTGAGATAGATTCTATCGAGTTACGGCATACTTTATAAATTATAATTTGTTTGATTGTTACGATTTTTGTTTTATCTTCTTGATATTCGCGGGCACGTTGTCATTCAAAAATCAAAATCAAAATATTTTATTCAACGTAAGGGACATAGGGAGCACTTATTGAACGTCACTTACTTTATCTAAACCAAAGTTACCACCGTTTCCAAGAAAAAAAACCTCCCAGGAGAAGAAACAGCGAATCAAAAGGTTTTATTTTTTAACATTACTGCAAAATAGGGTCAATACCTTTTATACGGGAAGAATAAATGCTCTTGAGTGACATTAATTAAGACTCTTGTATAACGCTTCAGCAGACTAACATGAAATTATAAAATGATACCCAGCATTTTGATAAAAAACTAATATTTTCAAAAAACACGAACAATTATGCCGTGTACAAGAGTTTGTATTTTATAAGTACACAAAGGTTTGTGTATTTCTTCTCTTATTTTAGAGAGCACCCGCAGATTTTATAAATTATCTGCTCGGTTCGATATAAAAATCCAAATTAATATTTTATTACATCTCGGTCTGGATAATTTGGTTCGGAGTGAACCAGTTACGGCGCCATGTTACGAATGCAAATTGCCGATTCGTCGAACTCCTCACGAGTATTTCGGCCTTAAATTTGTTACAGGAATGCCTTCTTCGGTACCGTTACTCGCTTTATTTACTGATATTAAAGTTTTCAATCCAGTATTTAAATGTAGTATTAACTAACTAAAGAAAATTATTTGACTGTAGTAGTAATGAGTGGTGTTGTGGCTTAGTTGTTCGGATAGTTGCCTGCAACACAAATATTGCAAGTTCGAATCCCGACTGAACCGAATAGTTTTAGAGAGGAAACCGGCATACATTTGAGAAAAATCCAAAGGTCATGCTTGAGTAATGATGGAAAGTGGTGTTTGAGTAGTACTTATAGGCTTCTGCCTACTTCTTCGGAAGCACTTGTGGGAAGGGTTGAAGTAACGAGTAAGAATAATTACAAGTCCACTTTTGCATAAAGTGTAG
>JACCPG010002608.1:0-35081 GCA_016069955.1 Drepana arcuata | reverse complement strand
CTCATTAGGGATGTGGAACAACACCTTTTCATTTCGTGCCAAGATGAAGAATGAAGAGTCCATCACTGTTTCTCAAGCACGACAATACGGATATACGTCTTTTGTTCTCAACCGTATACAGGTTACCTCTCAAAAGCCTAAAAGTCACTGATACAGTCATGATTTGAACTTGCAATCTTTAAAATCATGGCTGTAGTTAAAAAAAAATTGATTGCCTGAACACTTAATTACCTAGTATGCCTACTATTAAGCTTCCTATTTAAACCTGAGTTATTCTATTCTCAGTTGTCATAATAAACGAAGCTTTCTGCAAGTCTGTGTGTATACGAAACGCGAGTCGTATACAGGAGCAACACGACGTGGAGCTCAATGAAAGGAAACCGACCAAGCCAGTGATCACAAAGCCTCCAAAACGCAATCTGGGATATGGCGATGCTCCTTATAAATCGAACAGGTTGTAGTTTACTCAACCACAGATGGCGCTGTTTTAATTACACGCCTTATTGGGGAAAATTTTCAGATTGAAAATGTTGACAAAAGCTTGAATAAATTTTTTGTGCCATAAAATAAAATAGACAATCAGTTATTTTATTTTTATTGTCTTGTTTTTTAAAATACTAATTAAAGCAGTTCAATAAATAGCCCCGAACCTAACTATCTGATATCTATTTGGGTAGATTCAGATCAGATCCAGATTGAGTTATATCAGATTCTCATTAAAGTTTTACAGTTACTTATAATAGCTTACATTTACATTGCATTGCATTGTCTATCCCATAATGACACACTTCGCAAAAGTAGTCCTAATGTATAAAACTAAAAAAGTCTGTCGAATTCACGACCCTTAGTCTTCGAGAAAGATTTTGTTCATAGGTACTTTGTCGAATATTTTGTTGGTTACATCTTGGAAGACCGAGCTCAAAGCTTGTTCATACGACTCCTTCAGTTCGTTGAATACCAGCTCGGAATTTTCGTTCAGGAACCTGAAATATTAAACATAGTATGTGAAATATTTATTCAATTAAAGAAATATTTACTATTCAATGTAGTATTTCTCTCTTGAGGATTTATTAAATATTAGTATTGATTTTGAGTTGAATCAATGGAAGGCAACGTTTCAACTAACTAAATCCTCATCATCATCATCATATGATCACGCCCAAATCAAAATGATGCAATCCTCAACGAACGTCAAAAGTTTACGAAAGCGGCGAGATGTACGATGTAATGATTGTGGATGTGGCGAAAGGTCTGAAACCTCGAGAGAGTTGGCGCTCTACTATCTTACTGTTAATTTAATGACTTACAGGTTCATCTGGTCTCCCAGTCTTTTGTCACCGTTGAAAAGGTTTGTGAAGTGCAGCACCACCCGCTGAGGCACGAACTTCACTCTGTAATCTTTGATGTGCATGTATGTTTCGCCTTCTCGCTGCACGGGCTCCCCTATTAGGTCGTGTTTCACTACTAGATTTACTGAAAGAGAATTCGAGTTGAATTAGTGCTTTATGATTCATTTGCAACTGAGCTTCATTTTAAACAAATATAAATTATTATTTACTAAAATGTGTACAGATTTTCAATATATAACGTTAGATGGCGTTACAGGATGGCGTAACAATGTTGATGTTGATCAACATGCTTTATTGTTACTATAATAATTATTGTTACTTACTCATAGTAATATTGGCGATTCCTTTCCCCTGTATGGGTAGCACTAGAATCCTACCCTTCATCACGTAGTCTGCAATAAATTCCATCTTCGGAGTGTTTGACTCAGTTCTTAGACGATAGTGCTTTAAGTCCGCTCTAGAAGTGAATGCAAGCGTAATCGCGGTACAGTTGTTATATTTTATAGCTTTTATAAAGATAAATGGACAAATTACAGTCATTATATTATCTTGACTATGTCTTACTCACAACAGCTGAACACAGTAGGTACTTATTTACATAGTTGCATTACGTAAAAACAAACAAATTTATTCAGGTAAGAAAAATCTAGAGTTAGTACCTACTCTGGGTAAATGAGTGGCTTAATAATGTTTTTTCTTACCTGAATAAAGTAGCAAGAAGACTCTACTAAAATAACAAATCAAATACGCACTTGTAGGCAGTGATCACAGAGTTGGTAAGCCCGTGCAGTTTGATATTTTTATAGTTTTGTGCTATGACGACGGGCCCAGCTCCCGAATCTATGTTTATACCGGTTACAAGAAGAGGCTCCATTTGAGGTACGTCTAGAGAGGTTATACCTGTAAAAATAAAAAAGATAGGTACGTGCCAGTGTAATATTTTACTGGTATTTAATACCAAAAAAAGTAATTTCATTAATTCGTATGGATACATTACAATGCCATCTATTGTTGAATACGCAAACTACTATATTTTCACGCATACGAATACTGATTACTCTGTGCTATTCGGCACTAGATGGCAATAGTATACATAGTGACTTCACTGCCATCTAGTGTCAAATATACAAAAATTCGTGTCTTCATTAATTTGATAGCTGAAACTGGTAGCAGTTTACGCATTGAACGCTAGATGGCGTTTTAAATTATAAGCACTTTTATATAATAATAATAAAAAAATGATGCACGCAATCGATTTCACTATAGAATATATAAAAAGAATCTAAAATAAATATGATTTCTATCTATAACAAGTACAACTGTAAGAATAAAAAAGATAGGTACGTGCCAGTGTTATATTTGACTGGTATCTAATACAAAAAAAGTAATTACATTAATTCGTATGAATACATTACAATGCCATCTATTGTTGAATATACGAACTACTCTATTTTCGCGCATACGAATATTGATAAGCTCTGTTCTATTCGACACTAGATGGCAATAGTATACATCGTGACTTCACTGCCATCTAGTGTTGAACATAGAAAAGTTTGCGACTATATTCGTTTGATAGGTAAAACTGATAACAGTTTAGGTATTGAACAGTAGATGGCGTTTTAGTTCATAAGCTCTTTTTTTTAATAATAAAAAAATTATGCATACAATCGATTTCACTATAAAAAATATAAAAAAATCCAAAAATAAATATGATTTTTACCTATAACAAAGTACCAGGCAAACATAAAAATGTTATGCCACTTTTTAGGTTGTGTTATGTCTACTTATTAGCATTACAGTCGCGATCTTTTCATTAAAGGCTCTTCAGATTTTGCTATCCTAGTACAATGTGTATCGTTTTCGAGATTTCGGAAATTCATCATGTATAAACACATAAATCACGCCGAACCCCACACGGCGTAGACAGAGGTCCTGTTTGTACGAATTCCTAAAAAGTTAATGTAGTAGGTACAGTGATTACCCTTCTTCATCTTCCTGAGAGCATCGGGGACTGCGGACTTCAGGCAGTCGTTCAACTTGGGGTCCTTTTGTTTGCATTGTGTGAAGTCTGTCGCTGGAACAGGACATAACAATACTTTATTTCATTGCTGGGAATATGCGGAGCATTGATCAATGATACGCCAAATATGTCCCAAGTACACATCTCAAATGCGCCAGTTCACGCAAATTCCTAAGGAGGAGAGGAGTGAGACATTGTTTGGATTTAATATCCATTTGAAGGTAATTAAGTAATAGTTAGAAAACTCGCAAAAATACAGCAAACATTTTATTTATTTATTTTTATTTATTTATTTCTACACACATTAACATGGTTGTCACTAGAGCAAACACCACCGGCTTAAAGCGAGCCTCCTCTGATAGGCTTGTGGTAACCCCGACTGACACTGATCTGGTCACCACACCACTTCACTGGTGGAGATTTTACGTGTTCTCTAGACGAAACACACGCTGGCACAAGAGCGCATGCCCACTGCTGGCGACCTTGTAACCAATGTACGGACGAAATGATCCAACCCACCACACACTGGTAACAGTAGTGCAACTGCGAATTAATACCAGTTTTCAACAGGTCATAAAACTGAAGGCCAAGTTTTAATTCACGTGTTTTTTCAAATTCATAATAACATGGGCACGCTTAGGCTTCGAAGGGGAATGTAGAGGTGCCACCACAGTCTTGTTTCATACAAATATGTATGGGGCTCATCATGAGCCTGTCGCCTTAATAACAAGTTACAATGAACAGACATACATACAAATCATCATACGAGTCCCTCACGGGGTTGGCAGAGAGAGTGGAGCGCCAGTTCTTGTCTACAACGTGAGGGACTCGGCGTGATGCTATTAAGTATGCATGTATGTATATTTTGTGAAGTCCTGGAGGCTCAGCCCACCACAAGAGCACATCACTACATGAGCGTAGTACCTTTTAGCGTTGGTTGGTCTAAGGTAGAGATGGTGTCTTGTTGAGATACCTTTAAAGTGGCACCGCGACAGAAAGCGAGTCCATCGCCGTTGTTAAAGCCCAACATACATTTTTGAATTTCTTCTAAGAAATTTTTAACCCGATTTTGCCAATGAGTTTTTGAATGAGTCACAATTGAAAACCTCATCAGGGGACGTTCAATGAGTGTTCCCTGTGTCCCTTACGTTGATTGAAGATCTTTGTTTTGATTTGATTTACGATTTACGATTATTCGTTTATGAACAAACAGGTATAAATTTTCCTATGATTAATATTCATAAATAAAATAAGCATTTATAATCAAGTATTTATGCGTATTGTATTTGGCAACTCATTGCAATTGACTTCGAATGGCTTTTATAATAATATTATGAAAGGTTAATTGTCATAATTGCGCATTTATATTATCGTGACAGCTTTAACAAATGCAAAACGTTACTGCAATATAATATAATATAATATACCAAAAGAACTACAATATTATATACCAATATTATTATGTATTCAATATTCATATAGTTGTGAGAGAGCCAAACATAACAAGTTCTAATCGAACCAATGAGTTTATCTGAACTTTAGTAATTTCGAGTACATTAGGTAAGTAAGACTTACTACTGTAGGAGCGAGATTGGACAGCGAGATGGGAGATAGGATTCCGGATTATTTTTCCCTTCAACCACATTAATCAGTTATTATATACATGCTTAAATCATTTTATACATGTATTTTTGTACATAGTACAATCAAGACTTCACAAGAATATGTGCACCCAACGGGAGTCGAACCCGTGCCAGGAAACTTTACCACAAGTTAAGCTGTTGAAGTATGAACGCCACCTGACAAGTACTTGTACAATTCCATAATCAATGTTGCGGCAGTTTTCGTTGACATTTTAAATATGCCAGTGTTGCTACATTGCATTTCTCAATTTCTCTCGCGGATTAGTGTGTCAATGTTGCCAGGTGCAATGCATACACAATCATCTAAGTTATTAATTAAAGGCAGTTTTCGATCGTTTCGTTATTACGTTGTCATTGTGACGAAATGATTTAGCATGTCTGGTTTGTAGTACATTCATCTTCGCATCAAATAATTGTGAATTTCGTACGAACTTTTTTGCGTACGGTAGACTTGTAAAGAACTTCTCCCTAGTCTCCCTAGACTTGCAAAAGCTTAAGAAGAATTCAAAGAAGTTCTTGAAAAACTGTGACGGACTCTGTCACATGTCGTCTGCCACGACAGCTAAATATAAATGCGGTGAATGGAGGGTGTTGCTACACCTTCTTTTCCCCTTTAAGCATCCTTTTGTGAGGTCGTAAATAGAGAAAAATATATTTCTGCTAGGCGAATATTTTCATATTTCATCAGTTACATGAATCTATCGAACATCGATGTCTCGGCGCCTTGTTTTGGTGAGAGCAGGTTGAAAAAGCCATTATTGTATACTTATTGCAGTGAATACACGTGTAGCAACAGACGGACAGACCGACCTTGTCTCCTTTAGTAGCATTGGGTAATACGGTGGAATGCATTTACTGTACTATAATGTGGGTAACATTATTGATGGCTGAATGTTATAATAGCCACTAAATACATGGCTATCACAACTTTAATAATAATTTGTCTTGACGTCTTGCCTTTTCGCCGCGAGTCTTTGGATCTCTTCACAAACGCAAGATTTCCTCCCGAGGTTTTCTCTCACCGTCAAGCTCGTCCAAGCTCAAGGTCTAAAGCTTCCGACTGCCGTCACTCTCGACTGTCACCCCTTGTATTCGCTAGTATACACTTATGGTACCGCTTCGACAAACTACGAATGCTCCCGTTGCAGAAGGATAATAGCAGAATATTGGCCTACTTCGCCTTGCCGCGTCTGTGCGTCTGAATGAATATTCCATGCGATCCCATGCGGATCCGGGGGGTGTTGCTAGCGATCGATAAATCATAAAATATACACTCGGACATGCCATTAATTAATTCCTCGTCAATATTCAAATCACCCCAACGCTAAGGTTAATAGCAGCTTTGTTATTAACGAGCATCCATCGGCATCGGGCCGCCGGGGCCGAGTGGCTGCCAAGGTTGGCTGCGGGCCGCACCACGCGCGCATAGTAATGTCTGCCTTAATACAATGCAGCCATTTCGATGCTAGCTGCCACACGCACTTCCACTAAGATGCCTTGACCTGATCCTCTGCCGACTGTACCCAGACCAAAATCGCAGGCAGTCCTCTGCCAGCAAGCTCTTTAACAATATAGATTTTCTCATGCTTTCGGTCTAGATATACGCTCGTCAAATAGATGGAAGGAGGAACCATGATGCGTCGAAATAAAATACATACATATATATCTTCATGCGTCCCCACCAAGGTCTCCGAAAGGGTAGGCAGACTCCCGCTTACCGCAGGTGATATAATTTACGTATCAATGTGACAGATGGCGAGAGTATCGCCGTTTCTCAAGCACGACTACACAAACATCTTTGAATTTCTTGTCAAACGTATGCAGGTTCCTCTCGATGCTTTCCTTCGCTATAAAGCTCGTGGTGCGATTTATCACTGAACTTAAGTTCAGGCAAAGTCATTGGTACAGTCGGCATTCGGACTTGCAAACTTTGTGTTCTATCGACAGGTACACTGCATAGCAAACGAGTATGTTCATCACATAAATGTTTGTTGTTGGTATATAGGACCGCGGGAGCACTTCTCTGGATTCTCAGGCAATCACCCCCTGGGATGTATTGTCCACAATGCTACTGACCTTGTTCCTAGCCGTGGCCCGCAGTTTCACCCGCGTAAAATTTTAGTTCATAAAAAGTTTTTTTTGCAAAATGGAACATATCCCTAGTGTTAATAAAACTGATGATCCCTATGCCAAATTTCATCCAATTTCGTTCTGTAGTTTTTGCGTGAAAGAGGAATAAACATCCTCAAAAACTTTTATAATATTACCAGGACAACAAGCTTTAAATATATATATTAAATAGAATATATATTAAAGCAGCTGGCACACGCCTTGCACCGCGGCAGAGGCCAAACACATCATGAGCCGTGCACATAGTGTGTGCATGTTTTATTGATTTTAATGTTGACAATGGGGACAAAGGGACGTTGACTCACCATATATGATGGTCCAAGGTTCATTTTAATGATCCTTTATCGGTGCCATGACGGATGTGTTATTTGCATCAACAAATTGTTAAAGCCTTAAAACTTGGCCAGTTGGGAGCCAAACTGGTCCATTGCTATAAAGACACAGTCTGAATGAATTTTGGTTCCCTTTTCTTTGAATCAAAGAAAAAGTGCCTCATGACGAATAGGGAGGTCAGAGAGGTCATAAATGTATCCTGATAGAACAAGGACAGGTATAATAGCGCACTCTGTCGCCTTAATTGTTTGCAAGTATTCTCTAAACCAACGTAATGGAATTTTAACTACACATTATACTTATTTTGCAGGTGATTACTTAACGCACTGGGTCACTAAGTAGCGCAATTTATCATCGTTATCATTATCATCAGCTGATATATGTCAATTCAGATCGCTCTGAAGTATTGTTGTTAAAGCCATGCGGCCCTGATTCAATTACACCTATTGGCGCTTGCAACCCCATTGTTGCCAAACACACATTGTTGCCAAACCTGCATCTCTTAAAGAAACTCCATGCTGAAGGAATCGAAGCCTGAGTGCTTGCGAAAGGAATTCCCGTATTAAACACCACCGTAGATCTGTTTGGTTCCAAGACATACGCGTATGAACCAAGCACGTGTATCCCAATTGCTCGCCACGTAACAAACGAAGAGTCACTCAGCTGCTAATGGTACATTTGTAACCACGCCGGCGCGAGTGCTTAGCATCCTTGCGTGCGATCATGTAACAGCCAGCCATTTCCGGGCGGCTTAACTTGATTAAGTAATGCTTTGTAGGAAACTATCTTCGAGTTCCGTAATGTACTGCTGCTTATACAATGCCTATTCATTTGGTACATTGAGGTATTTTGGCCCTTACTTAATATATTATGCTGTTGCTTTCGTGTTGATAAAATTGTATTTACTGCTGAAAATATTGCCATGGCTGAGTAGTTTTAGTAGTCGCTTGCAAACTCAAGATTGCAGGTTTGAATCCCGATGATATTAATTAGTTATTGTTAACCCAAGTTCATTGATAATTCTGTCCGAAATCTTATCCTTATGTAAAAGCGTGACAATCGAAATTTTTTTCCAAACTTCACAGACCATCACCGAACGAAAACTTCAGTGAAATTCCCGATGGAGAAACATTAGATAACAACATCCAACTCGTAAAGTGTGCACTCTTAAAAGTCGCACCCAATAGCCATAAAGCTTTGCCAATTTACCACCATTCTCCCTTTCACACTACCGACAGCAATCACAGCATCAAATCATAGGAATTACACCAAATTAAGTAGACCAAGTAATTTGCTCAGTAACGTCCTAGGTCTACTTACAATAATTGGTGTTAGCGTGGAGTGAATGTAAATAAGACGTTTCGTGTTGCGGGGAAAGGAACCCAGCGTGACTGATATCGAGCACGTACTCAAAGATATTACGAGGAAAGGGTAGATGTATACAAAGTTAGCGAAAACAGAAAGATCTTTGTCAAATCAAACGAGGGTACTCCACAATTTAACGCATCAATTTTGTTATGACAATTTGTTTTCTAAATTGAAATTGTTAATTGAGAGCAATCATCATAAAATATTACTTAATATATATAGTTAAGTGTTCAAATAGACATGTTTATAAATGAGCCCGGCAGATTTTTTAACGATCGAAATAAATAACAAAATCAATTAACTTACGCAGCAAATACTCCGCAGATACGAGGCACGTTAACGTTAAAAACGGTATGATTGTTGTTGTAACCATTTTGGGAAGTTCACAGATACATGGACGGTCTCCGGACGAGAGTATAGGCGCGCGCGCATGTGCTCACTGCGGGGCGCGCGGCCACTGTCGCCATTTTTATTTCCTTCGCCAAAGATGTTGCGGAATTGTGCGTCAAAACGGTGGCGAGACACAGTGATGTGAAATTATGTGCAAAATTGTTGTGGAAGATTTTCGAGGAACATTTCGTAGTTGTTTGTTTGTGCAAGGAGCTGTCATGGCGGGGCTGGGCGGTTGATACAATTGATTCAAGGATTTGGTGTATTGATGCACCACTTATAGTGATACTGGTAATAACATTTTATTTCATAATTATTGGATGAACATGATGGAGATAGTGGGGAAAGATATGAGTGAATGCGGGCTGTCTGAAGACGAGGAGGAAGCATAGGGTGGGGGTAGGTGGACGAGATAAGAAGGCTGACTTTGATCATGTGGTCGGTTGCGGGGTTGATTCGTGCTGCGGGCAAATAATTGTGATATAATATTAATTTATGGGATGCATGGCCAGAGAGAGACTCAGAGAGACATCCGTATTTTTATTGCTTCCCTAAATATACATAATGCAAGTACAAATGCATGTTTAAGTAAGGCTTCAACACAAAAGCTATAAAGAATATCAAATAACGATAACATCATCTTTCTCTTGGCATTCGTAGCGGTACCTTTCCTCATTGGTATGTTCCCTGTATCCTTTCTGATACTTCAAGGCTAAGGAATCCGACGGCAGCGTGCGGTTGAACACAGAATCCCCAAGGGGGTTCAGCTTTATCACACCGAAGTATACCTCGTCCTGCTCCCTCACCTCCCCTCTCTTTCTCTCTCTCATTATCAGCGGCTCTTTGACCGGCAACAGCAGAGTCATATCCTGTATCTCATTGCCGAGTTTGACTTTCGCTTGTATAATACCATTGATCCCATCTGATTGTTTCGCGTTAATGGACTCTTTTATGTCCATTGGCAAGTGGCACTGCACACACCTTATCACGTCCCGATGGTCGGCGCTCAGTGGAACTGGAAACAGTCTATCGTTGAGATAAAATCTATAAACACATACATGCTCCTGAAGGCTGGTGACGGATCCTCTGTTTTGTATCCTTGACTTTGCAGAGTGGCATTCGAAGTAGTTCTTTGCGCGAAACTCGCGCAATCGGTTGATATTCTCATCTTTGTCCACGTCCAAGTAACCAGCCTCTTCTTCTGAGTCTGAACAGATTTCAAATATGGCGGAGGTGTTTTCTGTCAAAGAATGCAGTTCTGAAACCTCCTTAATGGTATCCAGGCTTGGTTTCTTGGTGTCGGTTAGCTCGTGTATAGATTCTGATGATTGGACGAAATTCTCGTTCTTATAATATTGTTGGATGGGCTTTCTGTCCAATTTTGGGGCTTCCTCTTCATCTTTCGTCTCGCAGCGAGTGCGATTGTCAACATATTTTTTCGCTTGAGAATGTTGTCTTGGAACCGCTTCAGACACGTCACCGCATTTCTTGCAGTAATCTATAGGATTAGCAGTTTTGACAGTCAGTTTTCTAGAAAATGTGAGGTCGGACCTTGTGGTTTTCTTCGGTTTTACGGGCGGTTTCTTATGGTTTGTGAAACCAGGCGACATGCTTATGTTTTGAGAATAGCTCGCAGACAAGTTTTTGGATGTAATAACCTTCTTGGGCACGTGTTTATCACATGCTACGGATCTAGTCGTACAATTAACTGAAGTACCGTTCGCAATGTTACAAGACATTATTAAAACCACTATTTTACGTTTGGTGTTAGGAGGCACACTGAACGTAAACAAGTTGCGAGCGAAGGCCATAACAAACCGTTGTCATGGCGACGACATTTGCTTTTCGTAACGACTGCCATACTCTCTATGAAACATAGTGAGATGTTAGTAAATAAATTACAAAATATTATGCTTGGTGCAATGGATTACATTAATGTTATCAAATATTTCCCAACTATTGACCCTAACCGTCTGTGTAATGAATTAGAGCTATGCGCACTGCCATCTAGCGACGAGTGGGGTAACTATTCTGATATCAAAGAGTTCAGACTAATGACTAAAGGTAGCGCTAGTATCAAAAACGACATTAAAAGTATTATTTAAAATACATAATATTTCTTTTAATTATCTTGATATAGATAGTACTTAGTTTAATGTATACATTATAATTTAACTTTAAAATACATGATCACAAATGTCTATTTGATCATATATAATTATTTATACTGTGTTTTAGCTTTAAACTGACTAAAATACTCTTATGTAAGTGTCATCTCTTCCTGTAATGTAAAAACTATGCTTTATTACAATATAAGTAGGCCAAATCAACAATGGCACACAATCTGAAAATGAAGAAAGTTACGTTGTAACTTGACCAGCTTTGTGCGAGACAGTAGCGCCTCTAGCGGGAAGCTAAGAAACCCTATATGACCAAGGAAAGACATAAACGCGCGCCCTGTGCAAAGTACAACCTATTGATAATACTATATGTATAATTAGATTATGTACATTTATGTACTTTGTAAATAACAATATTATTATTAATAAATTAATCGCCATCTTTTACGTTCGCACCTCAAATATTTCTGGCGTACTACAAACATAACTCTGCCTACCCCTTCGGGTACCCCGTGGGATGGCGTGAAGAACTTAACTCAATTTAAGTATCGTTCGTTCATATGTTTTGTTTATCGTTTGTGAGTACAATATTATGGTATTAAAGGTGCATTGGAGCCTCCTCCAGGACACTCGTGATTTGACAGTAAGGTGTAATTCAGAAGATAAGATGGGTTTGGATGATGGGTGATGCGATTAATTGTTTCTATAACATTTCCAGCATGAAACAATGGATTCAGTTGTAAGATTATATTAAAGTAGTGTAATATTGTAATAACATTATAGATGGAAGCTAATTGTGTGCCGACGCACGGAGCGGCGGAGCGCGGAGGTCGCGGCCTACGAGGGTGACTGCGCGCCGGCAGCATCGAGGATTTTCATTAGATATGCTTGAACTCTTGTTAAAATTACGATACATGGTTGTCTTATATACATCATGAGCGACGTAATCATGTACACCATATAAAATAATAATTACGTATAGGCCATCGAATTTAATAAATACATATATACTAATCGCATTTTTTTATATGGTGTCTCCTTTGCGCTGGACGTTTCGCTGTCAGATTTGAACTACCAAATTTTAAAGGAATTAGGTTAATGTTTTTATAAAAGGATGTGCACCCTACTGGCCACGTTGATCCATCAATCGATACAGTAAGGTAACGTCACTGAGTCGCGGATGTGCGCACGCGTCGCACGCCTGTACAGGCTGTTCAGATTCAGGCAGAAGGGCCGAAGAAAAATCAAGTTCCTAAGAAAATTGTTTAGATAATCTTGAAACATGAACATCTTAGTCGTGCTCGCGTTTATTCTGGTGAGTAAATAACAATTATTCTTATCATCTTCATTTCTCCCATAAGGGTCCAGGATGGGTAGGCAGCATCCTCTTTTGCCAAACATATTTTTTTATTTTATCTGTAAAATATATTTCTGGCGGAAAGTAGATGTGTGTAGACATTAATGGGCTTGTTGAATACCATTTAAACTTACTTATATTGTTTATTATAATTTATTCTTAATAATTATCTTATTCACGCCTTCCCATAATGGCAGAGGTGTGTAGGTAGTACTTACAACCCCATTTTCTGCAAGAGATATATTTTACGTGCTAACGTGACAGATGGCGAGTCCATCGCCGTTACTCAAAAACGGCTATACATGTGTTTTTTAATCAATGTACTTAAGTTCAGAAAAATTCATTGGTACACTTGGGTTTCGAATTTTCTATTTTCATAGGTGTATCCAGTCCAATAAATATAAATTGTCCAGAAACTTTGCATGCTAACACTTTTTCGGGAATAGAGAAAATATCGCGGGATGATGACAGCTATTGATGTTGCGGGCAACGCCGCGGGGCGCAGCTAGTAGCGTTTAAGTATCGACCGGACAACAATGGTTGAGCATTTCGGTCAATGTAAAGTAGATTAGCGTTAGGTATTGATCGCCTGAGTCCGTGATAGCGTGATTGGTAGACGCAGACAAATACATTTAAGAATTCGATTCCCCACGTTGGTTTGCTGCTAAAATATTATTTACTGTTCATTACCTATATACTACTTGCGAGCATGTATGTGGGCGAAGCGAAAGAGGCATGTAAGTCAAGAGAACTGACTCTCTACCCTCTCTGCCTACCTCGTTAGGGACTCCGCGTCGTGTTAAGTATGTACATACGTAACCTATATAAGTTAGCTACCGCATAAGGAAGGCACGAGTGTTTCCCCGGGTATTGCAAACTGATTTAGATTTTTCTTTATTTGGTTTATCAGAAGTTACATCCAGCATACGTTTTGAATTATATAATTTTATAACCGCTTACTAGTTGTATGCTATGTTTGGTGAAACAAAATATTGACAGAATAACAAAGTAATGAAATAAAATATTTTCATGTAGTCGATTTATTCCAAATTATATTCAATGCATTTTAAACGTTAAGGTGGAAATCTAAAGGTCGATTTAGGAATTTCAAGGATATAGTACGTATAAAACGTCGGTGGTTAGTTTTTTCTTCCGACTTTAAAAGAGAGAACTATTAGAGGTTTTATTGATATTGATTATAAGTCAAACATCTTCAGGCCTGCCACAGGAGTCCTCAAAAGGCCTACCTCTTTGGGGTCTCGTGGGAAGGCGTGGCATAGAAGTTAGAAGTATTTTTTAAGTCAGTCGATAGTCTATAATTTAGAATTCCATTCAAATATTGCTAATTAAAAAAACATTATAGGAAAATATGACCTTACAAAATATGATATTTTCTATATATATGTGTAATATTTGCGAAGTACCAGACACGCAGTAATTGTGTTATCTTATAAAACCTTTCTCCGGCCATTGTCAAGTTCAATTCCACTTTCCAACATGACGGAAACAGGTCTGAAGATATTAAGATTGTAATCAGGCCGCGTAAGGGTCTACAAATTTGACTGAACTTTCCGTTTGCAGACAACTTGAATGGGAACACACAAAACATTGTTTAAATGCAGATGTGTAACACCAACATTTTATGCCGGAGATAATGTTTATATTACTGGAATATGTTCGTTCCGTCGTGGTTTTCAAGAACGACCATATTTTTGTCGGTGTAGTGCCCACCCCCACACATAGCCGAACTTACTTTTGTGTGAGAAAATCAAGAATTTATTATTATTATTTATTATAACGTAACAGATGGCGAGTCCATCGCATTTTCAAGCACGACTATAATATATACGTCATTGAACGCGTCAAGCGTATTTCTGTTCGATGTGTGGGTACCACCTATACACCTCTGCCTACCTCTTCAGGGTCCCTTGTGGGAAGGCGTGAGGATATGTATATCTTAATATACATAAATTACGCGTCACGTTGTTTGTCCGCGATGGACTCCTAAACTACTTAACCGATTTTAATCAAATTTGCACACCGTGCGCAGTTGGATCCAACTTGAAAGATAGGATAGCTTACATCTCAATTTTTTTTTGTATTTTAATAATAAATAGGATTTTAATAAATAAATAGGATAGCTTACATCTCAATTTGTATTTTATTTGACAGAAACAATTATCTGTTTTTTTTTCATAATTGGATTTTTTTTCACTTCACAATTGGACCCGATAGGTGGTGCTGCGATCGTTTTACGTGCAATTTAACTTTTTCACCCAAGCGAAGCTGGGCGGGACAGCTAGTATAGTATAAACATTCCTATTAAATAGACGTTGGAAAGTAGCGAGCGAACTAGACGACCTAGGTTACACCGGCTACCAGATTTTTTCAGGGTCTACATGACACGACTGATTGATTTCAAAACATATATACGTATATGAGGTGGATTTGTGTTGTATAGAATACATATATTCATGTTTAAATCCAACTAATAATCTTTCTCTGCGCCTTATTATGTCCAATTCGTTCTTTATTTCAAATCTTATCTTACTAATATTATAAATGTGAAAGTTTGTAAGTTTGGATGTTTGCGGTACTTTCACGGCAAAACGGCTGAACCGATTTAGCTGAAAGTGGAAATCGTGATGGCTTATACCTAGGAATAGGACATAGGCCACCTTTTTTTTCTTTTTAATCTGGAAAATTCAATGTTGTTATATTATAAAGTATAATGCTCTTTGCTGCATGTATGCTCTTTCACGGCATAGCGGTTGAACCGATTCGAGCAGGAAAATACATAAGCTTTGTATTTTGTAATTAGTGTGAGTGTTTTGACACCGATTTTATTCATAAAAGAAGAAAGATAGAGAATTACAATTTTGAAACCACTTCAGATATCGCTTCGTCTGAATTATCCAAGGAAGAGGAGTAGATTTATCTCACATTATTAAGAATGAATTTATCGATGAATAATCTCTACTCTGAATATATCTATAGTTAAACAGACATATTATATATTATGAACATACATCGCAGGCAGGGAGAATAGGGCAGCATCGCAACTTAACAAATATTTTCGCTTCATGCACGTAATGTATCCCTTCATACATAAGGTAACCGCTTACCATGGGCAAGCCTCGATAACCAGCTGCTTCTTAATTTCAACGTGTCCTTGATATCTCCAGTTTCTATATTCATACATTCACGTTATAATGCGAAATCGCCGGAGGTCATTTATTCAGAGTAAATTACGTGATTCGGATGTCAAAGGGTCCTTGAAACTTTACAAGTAGGTAGGTGCTTACACAACAGGACAAACTGGATTGAGAGATGTTTTTTATTTAAATAAACAATCTGTAATTTATTTTGCACAAACAGCAAAAGTTAAATATTAGTTTTAGTATTCTTGAGTTTTCATTATTGTTATCATGAGGTCAGTCTCGTTGATTGATATCATAGAGTAACGTTTCAATACGCTTAGAAAATGTCTATACAAATTACAACAACCCTTTACAAAACTTTTAATCTAATAACATTATTGTGTTTGTTTTTCTAATCTCTCCTTGGGATAAGAATTATTTGTACGATATAATTTTATTTGGAAATATATACAGACCTCTAATTTACTTGAAATATTAAAATATAAGTAAGCATTAATCTACCATGGAAATACCAGTGTAATTGAAAATACTTTTATGACAAAAGAAAGAAAGAAAATGTATAAATTGAACTACAAAATCAAAAGAAATGTGATTGAGAAGAGACTTCAATTTAAGTAGAAAATTCATAAATATTTTGAAAGCTTTAGTCACTTAAATATAATATAGCCTAAATATACTTCGTGGATTGTGAAGCCTTACAGTAAATAGCGCCTTAATGAAATATAGAAGCAAAGAGTGCGCATTAGCAAATAAATGCAATTCAAAGCGATATTAGAACCTTATTAGCTTTATTAATATTGAGGTTACTTGTTCCTTAAATTTAGCAATACTCATAAGTACAATCGGAATTCAAACTTGCAATCTTTGTATGCTGCTGCAGACATCGGCTGCGAGACCTCTTATACTCCCAATATTTGCTCAAATGTGATTGTGTTCATATCAAATTGGCCAAGTATTAGGGATGTTTGTACCAACTTTGTTACACAATAAGTTTGTAGATATTGGTTGTAACTTGTATGAAACTTGTAAATTGTAGTAGATTATTGGACGACAGACTGTGGCCAGACTTAGCGCAAATGGCCTTAGTTTGTACATGGATACATATGCGTTTTATGTAGTTACAATGTTTCTGAAGAGACTGATGAATGTGGACGAAGCGAAAGAGGTATGTAAGTCTAGAGAGAACTGGCGCTCTATACTCTCGGCCTACCCCGTTAGGGACTTGGCGTGATGATATGTATGTGTATGTTTCATAAAGACTTAACTGGCCGAATGGTACGAGAAGTCTATGACACAAAGATCTCAAATTCGAACCCGACTGTACCAATGAGTTTTTCGGAAATTAAATACAGTGATTAATCACGCTACGAGCTTTATGGTGAAGGAAAACATCGAGAGGAAACCTGAATACGTCTGATAAGAAATTCAATGGCGTGTGTATAGTCGTGCTTGAGTAACGGCGATGGACTCGGAGACCCTTATGGGAAGGCGTAAGTTAATTGCTCTTACATACTCATTTAGTTATTTTTTGAGAAAAAGGATAGCTTGTGTAAGAACTCATGATATCTTTTATCTCCGGTAGGCCGGGATATTATCTCTACGTGACAAATTTCATTACCATCAACCGTTTAGTCGTGAACAAACAAACAGAGCTACTTTCGTATTTATTATATTAGCATTGATTTAGTCAATCGTGTCTGTCTCGGTTGCTAAATCATTCTGTGATCAGGGCAAACAATACTGTGAAATTTTTCCACCAAATATATTTTTGTGCCCATGTGTGCAACATTATGCACAACACACCTGAGACCTTCGGCCGACCATCGGGTCCATCTTGAGTGACTGACCCCGAGTGTGGAGGTCGGCCAATGGTGATTCAAAATGCTAACAGTCCATCATTATACCGGTCACGTCATAGGACAAAATGATTGTACGTCATGACAGGCTAATGATTGTACGTATATTGGTAGGTACTGGCAACTTAGTACGTGATGAGAAAATATATTGTTACATAGAAAAAAATATATGCTCAAATCAGTTTTTCGCTAAAGCTCAACATACACTAGTATTATGGTTGTAAAGTTTGGGAGGTTGTTTGTTACTCAATCACGCCAGAACTACTGAACTGAAATACATTATGTACTCAGCTGGATTAATATATAAGATCTATTTACTTTATTTCTTAAATAAATACCTTGGGACAATTCCACTCAAATTAACCTACTCCCAAACTAAGCAAGGCTTGTATTATGGACACTAGACGACGATATACATACTTATATTAGATAGGTACATAGAACATCCATAGGCTAAGGTACGAATACTCGTCTTCGTCACATACATATTTCCATCAGCGGAATCTAACTCGCGACCTTTAGCTTCGCAGTCAGGAGCTCTAACCGCTAGACCTTGAGTCGGCAACGCGCGAGTGATACCCCTGGTGTTGCAAGCGTCCATAGGCAGCGGTAACCGCTTACCATCAGGCGGGCCGCATGCTTGTTTGCCACCCAAGTGTTATAAAAAAAAACATTTTCGCACAATTTTAATTTGCAGCACAGGACAATTTTAATAAAACTCTAAACTTACAGACCTGTTTTGTTTCATATATCCTCGCTGGTTAAGGATGTTATCGAAGCTCCCATCCTTGAGTGTTCGATGAAATCTGTATTTCAATCAGGGAACGATTTATTGTCAGCCGAATCCCATACTATCTCTTAATCCCTTCGAATTGAATAGTCCCTAACTGTCCCTTTTTTCTTGTTGAATCTTCAGTGGCCAGTCCTATCGCTGCGTATGTAGGTGGTATGTACATATGTACATACATATATCAAATAAATCATAAAAGTGCAAAGTGTCAACATATCTTTACGCCAATAATAAAAATACAATAACATTACAGGACATAAAACTTTTTATTCCAAAACATAAAAATCACATTTAGCTTCGAAAATGTCACGACATTTAGAACAGGATCGTAAAACGATGAGCCTGTCAAGATTATCCCGCATCGTTATCACAGGGGCTTCTGTTATCTTTGCACATACACATTTTAAAGGTACTATAGACAATTATACTACCAACCTTTTACCTAAGGAGTAAAGCATGGGATTCTTCATATGTATGAGTTTGCTGTAGGCTCGGCAACTTGCGATACCTCTGGTATTCTTAAGTCTCTCTCTGTCTTATAGATTTATAAGAGAACATCAGAAAGATATCGTTGGCATTAGAGGCTACAACATTTAAGGGTTGTCGGTACAGCCTCCCAATAAAAGTGTTAGTCTTGGTCCAAATGGCTGGGCAGTAGCGGGATGAATGACCTCAACTCTTAGCACAGCAATCCGCGCATCATGTTCCCCCCTAGAATCCCTTGCTTACCCTATTGTATGACAATTTTACACATTTCTTAGTGGCAGAAATAATTATGTCACTGCTATACAATGGATAGCATGGACGTGAACAGAAAGGTATTTCTCTGAGGGGCCGGTACGGCTAGCGCCTTAAAGTTACGGTAATCGACCATCCTAACTATACCTGCCACCTTGGCAAAGATTACGAGTATCAATTACAAGCTATAATACAAGCGTTCCAACTACCTGGATCAAATCGAGCGGACGCTCAAGGACGGGAACGTCAAGAGTACTCGAAACCGACGAGCATGTATGAAGATACCGATGAATGTGGACGAAGCGAAAGAGGTATGTAACTCTAGAGAGAACTGGCGTCTGGCGAGTCTGAAGAGAACTCTTTACTCTCTGCCTACCTCGTTAGGGACTCGGCGTGATGATGTGTATGTAAATACAAGCTATGTTTACAAGCAACGCGAAGTTATTGCCGCTTATCAGCGAGCAAAACCATGAAGCGCACCTAGGTATCACTCAAAACGATCATTGTACATATGCACGGCCGTTATTGCCTCTTCATACGTGACTTACTAACGCCCTTTACACGTTAGTTGCACGTAAATACAAATACTCAGTTCAGATATGCTTAGGCACACTTGCAACTTAATTTATTTGTACGTACACCGTTAACAAACATTGTTACCAACCTACAGTATCTGAAAGAAGACAAAGTTACTTAGACATCCTCCGCATTAGCCCCTGGAACTATTTCATGTCGCGATAATAATTCATACGTAAACTAATTTAATATCTCTTTCCCCGGAAATTCCGCTGGAAAAGCTAACTACTAGGGATGCGGACAAGCGTTTTAGTTCAAAACGACCACGGCTATTTTGCTGAGTAATATCTTTAACACCTAAAATATATCTCCGGCAAGTGGGTGTGTGGGTATTACCTATACACCTCTGCCTACCCCTTCCGGGACCCTTGTGGGAAGGCGTGAGGATATATTATATATTTTATTATCTTTATGATGTACTTACAATTTGGGGATAATATTGAAGCCAACAAACTTGTCATAACTGATGATGAATTCCAATTAATGTTCCAGAATGGGGTAGGGTAACAACGCCATCTTTTCAGCGGGGAGTAGAATGTAGGTGCCAACTTGACACATGGTGAACATAATGTTTACCATATATAGTATATTAGATGTATGTAAGTATAGCTTGTGTTATAAGAAGAAGAAATAATTTTTAAAATCGGTTTGGTTTAGTTTTTGAATTAACCCTACGAAGTAATAATCAAATCTTTCCTCTTTAAAATATTATTGTAGACTGTATGGTCACTATATAATATGAAGGTCGAAAATGCATAGCTGCTGATATTGCAAGACCACATGACAGCGGTGACCGCTTACCATCTTGACATTCAAAGGACCACTACGGCTTTCTTGCTAGACTTTGATTTCGAGAAGCCAAGCCGTGAACAATTAACGATCTAATGCAATAAAATGTGTAAAATGTGCCATTGTCGTCACACAAATGGATAAAGTATCAAAGCTACGTGAGCGGCGTGCAAATCGCGCGGCATTGGCATCAAGGATCAAATCGGGTCGTGGTCGGTACATACATTATTTAGGTCGATAATGTGATGTCGTTTGACACATCCCAAAAGAACAGGAGGTTAGTACGATGAGGTTAAATAGTTTATGATATCTTAGATCTATTCTTCAGTTCCATGACAAATATATCTATAATATAGCTCCACGGTCATGTAAGGCAGTCGACGTTGGAAAATTTCCATCCGTACTCGATGGTGTGCTGCCCAAAAACTACCACCAATTACTTCTACAAACAAGGATGGGAACGTTAAGAGTACTCGAAGCCGACGAGCATGTATGAAGAGACTGATGAATGTGGACGAAGCGAAAGAGGTATGTAAGTCTAGAGATATCTGGCGCTCTCAACTCTCTGCCTACCCCGTTAGGGACTTGGCGTGATGATATGTATGTATGTACTTCTACAATTAATCCTACATATATTATAATGGGAAAGTTGGTGAGGATGTCTGTTACTCAATCACGCCAAAACGGCTAAACGGCATTGTATACAATTTGGCTCAGAGTTATATAACATTAGCTGGGTAACACATAGGATATCAACACTACCAATGACAAATATACTAAGCCAGTGAATCCTCTTAGCCCATCTGGTCCTGTACATAAAAACTTAAAAAAAAATGAGAAACTGACTTCAAAAAAACATCAGCACTAAAAATGCGAAATATAAACTTAATGTAACATCTGGTTCAAATTATGATCATTTATTAACACAATTACAGTGATTATTATGTCTATACCTCTTAACTATTAATTTAAATAGAGTTATAATTATAATAGAGTTATTTAATTATTAATACATATACCTACTAGGTACCTACTGATCTGTTTGAAGTCGCACTAAGTCGCACTCCACTGTAGCAGACATCTCATACCTACATGTCATCACGCCTTGTCCCTCACGGGGTAGGCAGAGAGGGTAGAGGGCCAGTGATCTCCGACTTACAAACCTCTTTGGCTTTATCTGCATTCATCAGACATCTCGTCTATGATAAATACAAATCAGAGCGCATATTTCCGTGTTCCGGCCAACATATTTAGTATCGTGCTTGATCCGGCGATCAATAACAATAGCATAGTCTGAGCGTGCGTGTGACCTGCATCCCGGCAGCACTAATAATTAATTACAGACCTCAACAATGCTTGATTCATCTATTAGCTACAATTATAGAAACGAGACACATTCATTTACGCCGTATGTTGAATACGGAACAAGAGTTGTACCCATTACATAATGTACCCACTGACAGCCGTCTGATGATACCATCTCACATTTGAACTTTTCTTCTTTATTCTACGTTTTGATAACAATATAAATGTATAACACCTAACCAGGCAAGTTCATTTAAAACCTACTTACACGAAAATATAAATACACCTAAAATATATCTCTGGCGGAAAGTGGGTGTGCGGGTACTACCTATACACCCTGCCTACCTTCTCTATATGTATATGTATTTCTTCTAATACTATTTTATTTACATAAGCGCGTCTTCCCCAGGTGTCCCGCCCCTGCTCTGGGCGGGCGGTGGACGATGCCGTGCAGAAGGAATCAGTGGTGAGCGTGTACACCACGCAGCCCACCACAGCCGGCGTTGCGGCGTCGCCGGACGTCTACCACCAGATCGCCAGCAACATAGCTGAGAGGATCACTTCACCTATCTATAGGTGAGCTTATCTTACACATTTCTGATCCTCCACTAAGCACAAGTTACTACGGATGAATGGCCATGTGGACTATTAAAATTGTTGGAACAATTATTTCATTTAACATTTGTATTAAGCTATGAAGGTTCTCATTAGAAGCAAATTGTCAACATAAACTTAACAAATTTGCACAAAATGCTGTAAATCCTTTCGTAAATAAAATTTACGAAAATTTTCGTCGTAAATTTATCTGTTTTGTAAATGAAAATGTTAGTCAAGAATACTCCAAACCGGCCATACACGATGGCCGAAGAGAATAATTAACAATTATCCTCACACCTTTCCATAAGGGTCCCCGAAGGGGTAAGCAGAGGTGTATAGGTAATACCCACACACCCACTTTATGTGCCAACGTGATGACGTCGTTACTTAATCACACTATACATACGCCTTTGAATTTGTCATCAGACGTATACAGGTTTCTTCTCAATGTTTTCCTTTACCGTAAAGCTCGTGGTGTTACTAATCACTGTACTTAAGTTCAGAAAAACTCATTGTTACAGTCGGGATTCGAACTTGCGATCTTTGTGTCGCAGGCAACTATAGAAGAAAAGATACATGTGATATGTTAGGATTCATGTAAGATACCGTTTGTCAGTCTGTTTTCTAGAGAGATCAGTAATTAAAGTTGTCTGTTTTATTCGCAATAAGAATAATATTCAGTTACTTAATTTGATTAGGTAAAAGGTAGGTGTGCGAAGAGGATATAACCTCTTTATTGCCACTGAAGCAGGCAATATCTATTCTGTATCCTCTCCGGGAGGGTCAGGGCCCCGATTTCGACATTAAGGAAAATTAACTTGAAATCATTAAACGATCCGCTGTTTAGATTACCAATGAATGCATTACGTTTTGTTGTTTATTCTGAATAATTAATGTCTGTTTCGAAACTTCCTTGCTGTTAATAATACACGATTTGTTTTTACAATATGTAGGTTTTATAAAACTCAAAATTTCAACCAGGCGCCTTATGATTAAATTAAAATATTTCGTTTTTGTTTCATAGATTTCTTACGTTATTTTCGCATAAAAATATTTTGTACGTAGTAAGTCAGTAGTAAGTGAAGTAAGTAAGATATTTGTCACACCACGAACATTGCCATGAAGGAAAACATCGAAAGGAAACTTGTTTACGTCTGAGAAGCAATTCAACGGCGTATGTATAGTGGTACCTACCCCGTTAGGGACTTGGCGTGATGATATGTATGTATGTATGTATAGTGGTGCTTGAGTAACGACGGCGGACTCGCCATTTGTCACGTTGGCACCTAAAATATATCTCTGGCGGAAAGTGGGGGTGTGGGTACTACCTATACACCTCTGCCTACGCCTTCGGGGACCCTTGTGGGAACGCGTGATGAGATATATAAATCATAAATTAACTATATTTTCCTTTTTTACAGATTTTTAGGAATAGGAACGAACAAAACCGAATTGGAAAAGACGACGAAGCGACCCTGGGACAAGATAGAGCTTCTGGACGAGATCCCGGAAGTGGCGAGAATGAAGCCAGTTGACAACGACATATCTGTCGATAGAGACATAGAGGAGCTCTCTACGGTAGCTTCTAAGAAAGAGAAAGAGAAAGAAAAGAAGCCAGAAAAAATTACGCTATACTCCAGCTACCTCCCGAGCCAGAAACTGGAGAAAAATGATACCGACACCAAATTAGACGATGATGATGAGTTTGACTTTGATTTTGATGATGAAGAGCAAGAGAAACCTAGGGAGGGCCCGTTTGTCTATATCTTAGAGCTGTTAGGCAGCTTTGTGCAGCTATTGTGGGGGGGATTATCATCTCTTTTCAAACCATCAACCTAATATGCTAAGTTATGTTAATATTTTATGTAACTACGGGAAATTATTTAAATTGTACAGTATTAAGTTTTCACTGAAGAAACAGATTACAATGATTGCTAGGGTCCCAAGTCAAGCTGTTAAACGGATCCTTTAACTTCAGAATTAGTTTATAACTTTTTTATTATTAAATTAATTATTTATGAGCTGAATATAATATTTTAAGTTCTTTTTGATTTTTTAAGCGATTTGAAGCGGTTTTAGATGATTAATGGATTCATTTTATGAGATAGGATTTAAAAAAATAATTACAATTACTTTCAATGCTTGTGTCTATCAAACTATCAAAGAAGAGGGAAAACTATTTATGTCCATACCAGTCACATTGCATAAAGAAGGAGGTATTGTACTAATCCTCACGCCTTCCCACAAGAGTTTCCGAAGCGGTAGGCAGAGGTGTATAACCCACACACCCACTTACAATCAAGCAAGCAAGAAAAAAACTCTTATAAAATTCCTTCATGGAAAAGCTTAGGGCCTTTCTAGTGAGGATAATTAGCGTATTTATAACATTTTGTACAATATTATAATAAGATAAGTTGTATATTGTATATTTTTTAAAGAAATGGAATGAAAATGCTTCTCCTGCGAATTGTTTGAGCGTTTTCTATCACATTGCACCATAGTAATTCCTGAGACTTAGTGTTGGCGACACGACGAAGTAGTTTGTACTTGTTTGCCACTGTCAAAGGTAAAACCTTAAAACTAAACTTTGACAGTGGCAAACAAGTAATAAAAACTGTCAGTTAGCGAAAAAAGAACGTCAGTAAGACGTAAGTTGGAAAAAATGTAGTACAAGCTGGATAAAATAAAAGGTTTTTCCAGCACAAGATAGTTTGTCTCGCTACACACTACAGTACGTCTGCACAATTAACAAAGGAGTTATAATAATTAAGGTTTACAATGCAATAAAATTATAAAAGAAATACCGACATAATATTTGGTTTGTAATTAAATGGATGGAGACAACTGTCGTGTTATTTGAAGCCAATACTGCTTTCAATGGATTTGTGTCTCGCTTCAGCGTGATGGAGTGGACGTATGATATGGAAGGATTTGGATGAGATTTGGAGTACAGCTGGCATAGGTCCTGTATTGACATATAGCTTTGACAACCAACATACTTAACCGAATATTCGTCCCAATTGGCTCAATTCCTATTAGTAAATGTATTGAGAAGGAAATATTTAGATTGTCATTTAAAGTCAGTAATACGGGTCCGTAACACTGGGATAAGTCAATCACTTTGAAGTGTTGATTAGCTGATTAAATTAATTAGGTATCGAGAAACAAATTAATTCAAACAAATACCGGCTACTGGCTGGTTACACGAATAGTTTAGCGATAGCTTGACGTTTAAGTGGTGTACAATCACATTTTAAAATGATATAGTATCCACAGACTCACTTCGCTTCGAAGATATATACTTTAAGTGCTAACGTGACCGATGACGAGTCTATCGCCGGTTTTCAAACATGTCTCTACAAAAGTCATTGAATTCATCTCGAGCATATGCAGGTTTCCTCTCGATCTTTTCGTTCATCGTAAAGCTCGTGGTGTGACTCATTGGTACAATTGGAATTCGACCATACAATCTTCATTACCCTTTCGGGAACTATTGTGGAAGAGCATGAGTATATACAGAATAGTGTTAATTATGGCACCGCGAGTCATACCCGAGAGGATCTCTTCAGGCCGTATCTGCAGTTGTGCCTGAGTTATTGTCAGATAGCCATGAATCGTTGTCATCTGGATATACAAGTATCGAGGTAAAATACGTATGTCTCATATGGTAAGACATAGTATAAATTATCAAAGCTTCTCTGTAGAGGCGCAGTGGAGTAAGGTCCTTTATTGAGAGCGCTTCGTTTCAACTCAAATCTCAGTGTAAACGACCGCAATTAGCGAAAGAATAGGAAATCTTTTACTAAACAAAAATGTCCGAAAACCGTTCGAGTCCTTGAATTTTAATTCCTCTTACGGAAATTTGCTCAACTTTGGTAAGAAGATGGCCGAAGGGAGAACAAAAGAAGTAGATTTTGCAAATTGAATGAAACATTTCCGGCCATCGCACGCCCGGCGAGCTATTAACATTATTACAATCGGAGAAACTTATCTGAGGAACATTTAGCGGACCCTTTTTGTGTAGGTCTCGAGGCAGGCCCGTACTTAGGGACTCCAACTCACTTGTCAGAAGGAAAATAAGTAGCACGTATTTGTTGTGGGAGGAAAAAAAATGATGAAAGCAAGGGTTTTACTATATGAAAATCATGTTCATATGCATAGTAATTATTCATGTGTGTATCACATTTTATATCTACATTAAAGATTGGAAGTAGAGAATAGAGAATATTTTTCAAAAATAAACTAGGACATTTTATTTTAAAGTAAAGTAGGTAACCATATGCGTACTGTTTATAAAACGGTCTTCATACAATCTACGACCACATTGTTGCATCGAAGTTATTTGATCTTCGAGTCGGGATCCCATGCAATGGTGTGAGAAGTCCTCACACCGACCTCTCGTTTGCGTAACGTGATCTCTCATCCAAAATTGAAGCTGCCGAATATCTCCGATATTGTTATCGCTGAGGATATTTAATTGCTACGCAATATCGTATAACAAGACATTCAGTAGGTCGGTATTATTGTCGGTTCGATTCCGCTGAGGGCAGATATGTGTGTGATGAACGTGTATCTATATAAGTATATATACAGAACTAGTTATCATAACTATTGTAATAAATACCGTAATGTTCCAGTGGGCCGAGAGCCTGGTAACCTGTAATACAGGATCAACCAAGTCAAGGCACCAGTCTCTCACAAAGGAGCGATTCACTAAGTTAACTATATAGCTGATCCTCTGTACATACCTTTGCGAAAGACAAATTAATAATATTTTAATTCATTCATTTAATTTCATAACACAATCAAGGATACCTCATTAAAAGTGTTCCAAACCGGAAAATATGTAATGTGTCCTCGAATTCCATCTTTCATCATCACCCACTTTCCGCCAGAGATATATTTTAGGTGCCAACGTGACAGATGGCGAGTCCGTCGCCGTTACTCAAGCACGACTAGACGCCTTTGAATTGCTTCTCAAACGTATGCAGGTTTCCTCTCGATGTTTTCCTTCACCGTAAAGCTCGTTGTGTGACTAATCACCGTACCTAAGTTAAGAAAAACTCATTGGTACAGTCGGGATTCGAACTGGCGATCTTTGTGTCGCAGGCAACTACTCGAACCACTCGGCCAACTCTAAGTAAAGCTCGTGGTATGTGTAATCACTGTACTTAAGTTGCCATCCGAACTTATGTTGTTTGCGTTGTAGGAGATTACTCAGCCACCACGGTCCTAGGTAGTTGTGGTTAGGTATCGTGTTAGTAAAACTATGGTTTATTTCTTATCTTTTTATTTGGTAAAATAAAAAAAGAGTATTATGAAATTTAATTTTATATTTCCTTATCGCATTCAATATTAAACATAATTAAATAAATACTAGGTGCTATATATACTAATTTGTTTTTGACTGAAATTAGTTCTCATTTGGACTACGGCACTCGTAAATACTTGTCTGGTTACAAACTTTATCTTGTGTTCAGTGACGTAGACTAAATAAGGGCCATAGTTTCATGAACTTGGTATTAATATAAATGCGTGCAATATGGCAACAAATGGCAACATTGAGAATAACAATATTTTCATGAGCTAGACACATCTTATTATCAATAAGTTGCTGGTGTCCGTACGCTTAGAGTCTGGAAACTATCCATTGCTACTGAAACTATCCATTGGTAATCCTGTATAAGATTAATATATTTTTCCTTCTATCGGAAAATTGATCGATATTTTTAATATATTACCTAATAAATGATCTGAACTAATAATAGACAGCACAAACGTGAAGTAAGTCATATACGTTTTTTACAAATGTGCAACACACATTTTAATTTCACAACTTTCTAATAATTGGATTAAGTTAAAAGAATGAAAAAAAGTATATCCTTGATAGTCGTATTATTTTAAGCGTGGTCGGTGATTAATAAGGTTGTAACCTCTATATATGGCTGCGAAGCTTAACATAAGCCTAAAGATTTTTAAGTGGTGTCATAGCTAATAATGTTCGGCTTCTCAAAAAACAATTACGACTAACTTTGTAATGTACGAAATTCGACTTTAATACTTATACACCAAGGGTTGAAAATACCGTATCTCGGTAGAGAGCTTAGACTCATCTTTAGTGAGTTCATCGACCATCTCCTTAGCTCTGTTGTTGGCGTACTCGTGTTCGCAGTCGTGTCGCTCCACCATCTTGCCAAGTACCATTTTCAGCTGCGCACGCGCACCGCCGCCTGATGACTCCACTAGATTCTTCATGACGTCAGGGGAGAAGCCCTGAAATAGATGAAACACAGGACCCTTTAAATTAAAATATATATAACATATCGTATGCAGAGTGTTTTGCAGCTAGTCGCTGTGTATCAAAACTTTGAGCTTTTAAGTAAGTACCGTATCTGAGTTGGCTTAGTAAGCCAGTGAGTAAATAAACTCAAAGTGGATGCACTGAACTACACATTACAGAGTAGTGCTTAGTTCATTAATGTCAAAAAATATTTGAAAAAGGAAAAGAAAGAGTTCAACGGATTGCTCACGCTATACACGCTTCCACGTCGCCCGTAAAAGTACTCGTAACCTTCACGCCATCTTTTGACCGTACTTTAAACCTAAACAACTACACACATCGTCTTAACCGACATTGTTAAATAATTGACATAAAAAATAAATCAAACGGAGAACCTCCTTTTAAAAGTCGATTGAAAAACGTAACTTACACTATAATCCGAAAGCCTCTGCCTCTTGGCCTCCCTGCTCAGCAGGTCATACAACAGCAGCAGCCTCAGGTTGGAACTTGAGATCTTGGCCTTAGAGGAAGCAGGCTGAGGCCCCGCCCTGGTCTCCTCCCAAACATCTACCAGTCTATCGTCATCGGGGTCGCGGGCCATCTTGATCAAGTCTCTCACGTTATCAGATAGGTATTGGAGACTCTCTTCACTCATCTCTTCGTCGATCACAAAACCATCCGACCTGAAAGAAATAGTAGCAGAACGGGCGTCATGGCTGAGGCATTCCCTTCGTCGTCATCTTCTATATGCTTCTATCTAACCCACTCTCTTTGACATCCCTAATATATGACACCTATTCCTTCGGTCTCATGTATGTTAATCAAGGTCTTCACATTTTTCCCTCTATCTTTCCTTCTAAGATATTTTTAAAGATGCTGTTTTGACGTATTAAAGGACCTATTCTATTTTCAAAAGTTTTAACAAAACAATATCTATAGATTTTATTATCCGTTAATCTTTAAGAAAACGGCACCTTACCTACTGGATATCTTGACATCGAAATGTGGAGGCAAAAGGTGCGACGCGGCCCGACTCGGTTCCACCAGAGGCTTCACCTCGTCGTGATGCATGGCGAGGAAAGGCTCGTCAGTTCTCGTCTCCTGAGGTCCAATGACGGTGTACTGCGAGTGTTGCTGGACCGGTAGGAGTGCGAAGTGTTGATGGAAGCGGTTCAGGCGGTCTGATGGTTTAGGAGGGACCGGGGCGTACAGCCCTGGCTTGTGGTATGGGGTTGTCTGCTCCGGTCTGGAATTAGATGCGTTGTCGTTATGGTAATGGTGGTGAGTGAAGACACTGTATTAGTTTAATGTACTGCCAAATATTAACGGATGTGCTAACCTGCCACCCAACTATAAGTTAAACAGGAACCTTACAATGACGTGCCCGAATCAATCTAAAAAGCAATCTTGAATGGCATTAGATCGCCATAGTACAGCTAACAAGTCGTCCGGCTAAAAGCATTTTAGTTCAGTGCTAAAGATAATACCCACAGCTTCAAAGTGACTCCTTGGTACACTCAGCTACAGCTTAACAGCTTGTGGCTGAATTAGGTACATAAGTATATACATGTAAATACATAACCCTCCACTGAAAGTATGCCTGTTTATGTAAAAGAATGTATATTTTGCACACTTTATAACAATGTATTGTCATCGTCCAAATGTTACTTTCACCTTTTTGTGGGCTAATGATATTTCTTTGTTAGTCACATAACGTTTAATATTTAACCGGACTAAGTAACTCATCTTGAATTCAGGTGTGATCGTCCTACCCACCACGGCCGATGGTGATTTGGCTGATTACAATAACCTATATTTAAAATGAAACAACTTTAGGTATCTATAGGGTTAATGTAACGGGCGTTTCGGTTACTATTCGCCTTTACTCGGAACTAAGCCCATAGCCCTCCGTAGTATTGTGCTATAAATACGAGGAATGTTTTCATAACATGCAGATATTATTTACATATTCATATAGTTGATACTAGATAATAGATAGGAATATTTATGGTGTATTAAAAACTGTGAGGCCTGAATTTGTAGGTTTCCTCTGAAAGTACATAAAGCAAGGTATGTACAAAGCAAAACCTTTTAGTAGTAATGCCCATCCACCACCCGTTAGGCTTCGTGGTCCAGGACCCTGTAGTGACGTACGCAGGCGTGGTCGTGGTTTGCTTGGTGGGCGGCTTAGTGGGCGGTTTGGTTGTCGGCTTGGGAGTTGGCTTGGCCGTCGAGGTGGCCTCGTCCTTGGCTTCGAAGGCCATCTGGTCGGTGAGGTGCGCAATGACCTGCATTGCTACTGGCAGGTACGAGTCCGATAGCTGCACCTGCTGTTTGGCTGATGAGACCTGTAATTAGATATCCTATGAGTATATACTCGTACCTATCTATATAAGTATATATATCGTTGTCTACTGTACAAAATATAAGCTTTGCTTCATTTGGGACTTTACTTACTAGTTGTGTTAATTTTATTGGTGTATTTTTTTATTCAAAATTGTTATCTATCTCTGCGTCAAATATCATCCAATTCCGTTTAGTAGTTTGCATGAACAATTATAAATATCCTCACAAACTTTAGCATTTCTACTCAAAATTAGTAGGATATCAAAGACTTACCAGCGTCATCATAGTCATTTGTAGGGACATCCCCAGGAGAAGTAAATGTCGTAGCATTGCTGAAACCTGAAACAAAGCGTTCTCATTTAAACCTAATACCTCTCTTATCTATCTAACTTCTTTTCTTCTCTTTATACATACTCGAAACCGACGAGCATGTATAAAGAGACTGATGAATGTGGACGAATCGAAAGAGGTACACACCCCGTAAGCGACTTAGTATGATGATATACATATATGCATGTTTTGATACCTATATAAAAATCAATCGCCGTTTGTTAGTCTCAATTTAGGGGAGGGACAGCTAGTGTTTCAATACTCTCATGCTCATGGTTTTTACTTCCCACTAAAATCGGAATGATAATTCTGTTATTAGTCTAGCCTTTGAATTGCTTTTCAAACGTATGCAAGTTTCCTCTCTATGTTATCCTGCACCGTTAAACTCATCGTGTGACTAATCACTGTATTTAAGTTCAGAAAACTCATTGGTACGTCTGGTTTCGAACTTACAATCTTTGTGTTTCAGGCAACTCGAAACACACCACGGTTCTTTTATTGATATGTATATTTCGTATCGTAAATGTACTCTTTCCCACAACAGTCTTCGAAGAGGTAGACGCACATTTAACAATAGTAGTAGTAACAGGAAATATTGCGAATCCATCGTCGCTTCTCAAGCACCACTTATAACGTTTTCCGGATCCACCAATACAATGTACATACTATCTTATATACTGAAACGACCTATACGAGAGATGTATACATAGTTGCCTGCCCTTTATTGGTAGGTACGTTACGATAGGAATATAAAAAATATGTTTAATGGAGTACTTATATTTAGTAGCTATAACTGTGATAGTGTTCTTCGCTAGAGACAGTGATGTGATAATGTTTATGTACATCAATATAATACAACCGATTAGTTTGTCTGTTTGTTCACGCTATTCTCTGAAACTGCCAGTAATATTTTCGCATTTGATAGCCCAAAAATAAAAGAAATAGCGAGCGAAACCGCGGGCATAGTAGTAACGTAAAGAGTAGATGTAACAGCCTTCGTCTGTTTCACTGGTTGCTTAGTTTATTGCCATAAGGAGACTACAGGGCGCCTTATGATTCACATTTCTTTATCTAAATGAACTTGCAGAACAAAACAACGATATATACTAACGACCGACAGACACAACGCACCGAATAAGATCGAGTGTATATTGCGCGTCTAGGATTACGAGTTTCCACGATGTTCATAATCTGGGCTAAGTTTAACTGTATTCTTTATCTTTATACTAAGTGTGCCGCTTCAAATTCTTAACATTTTTTTTGCCTCCTTTTAATGCATGGCGATTCCCACATTTAAATCATAGCAACCACTTACCTTTAAAATGTAATTGTACTTTTGTATCGACAAAATAAATAGATATATGTATATATTTGTACTGGGATAAATGCAAGTCATTTAAATCAGTCGGTAAGTGCACTACAGTTGCACAGGCCTTAGTATAAGGTTGTATGGTTATATCCTAAACCAATACTGATGAATAAGGATGAAGCGAATGACTGGTATGACCCGTAAGTGACTGGTCGTGATGCTAGGTAGGAATTTATTAATTAATTTTTTTTTTATTTATTTATTTAATCTTACTAACATCTATCTTTACAGGTTTCCCCAATGCGATAGTGTAGAACAAAATCTTAAGGTCCAGAATCGCCTATTACAGAGTGGTTGTAGCCTACAACAACTAGCACTCTTATCCTCAATTATTAAGATTACAGCATCCGCTTCTACAATCGATAAAATCTAACCTGTCTTGAAACTATCTCCCACAAGATAATTTAATGCGAAGTATTCTAGAACAGTACATTCAAATACCCCATAAATCTATGTAGTCCAGTTGCAACACGACAATGCCCTAACGAGGGCGTGGGTCTTGTCTAGATAACGTTCTAGGGCGGGCCGGCTAACGGGACCTGACATTGTCGGTACTACTAAGATAGCCAACATTTATGTCCTAAAAAGGGCATGGTATCAGGCGAACTGTACAGGATATTATTGGAAATCGTATTTACACATAATATAAATAATAATATATCCTCACGCCTTCCCACAAGGGTCCCTGAAGGGTAGGCAGAGGTGTATAGGTAATGTTCCACACACCCAATTTCCGCCAGAGGTATATTAGGTGCCAACGTGACAGATGGCGAGTCCATCGCCGTTACTCAAGCACGACTATACATACGCCTTTGAATTTCTTCTCAGACGTATGCAGGTTTCCTCTCGATGTTTTCCTTCACCGTAAAGCTCGTGGTGTGACTAATCACTGTACTTAAGTTTAGAAAAACTCATTATTAGAAACCTTATTCGTCGCAGGAACACTACACATCATAGACGCGGACACGCTCCCCAGCTCTTTAATTTATGATGAGGAACAAAATACAAATAAATTAGATGCAGGTCCTGCCCCAGTCGGGCAGCTCCACATTCGAACTAGAAACCCGTTATGCCCTACCTCTCTTAAAATACATACCTGAATGCATCTACAAATTAATGTCAATATCCTATAATCTCTGCCTACATCTCTATCTACATCTCTGGCTTGAACATATAATTATTACAAACTCGAAAAATATTATTAAAAAAATACACTGAACATTTCAAAATCTTATATAATTGAACCAACTTAAATGAAGGTATTTTCCATGACAACACACTCACTCGGCTTAACATTCGGAGAATCGTTTGGTTCTTATTTAATTGGCATCATTATCAATTAGCTTGGCGCAGCATTCGTATAGTTGTGTCAAACGTATTGGGCAGCGAGCTCGAATAACCGCATAATTTATCGATTCACTTTGAAAATAACACATTTAGGATTAGGTGAATGAACTTTTAAACTTGTCGGGCAAATGTATGTCTGCTCAGGATGTTTGATATACTTTGCACAAGTATACAGGGCATTTAAGATACAGGGCCCATTCTTCTCGCCGTGTGACGGAAAGTGGGTGCGTCAACTTCTCTGCCAACCCTTCCTTCCAATGTAAAATTTCCTTGTGGCTTGAAGATATAGTAGATTTATATATGTACTAATAATATGAATTCGAAAGTAAAGTCTCTGTCTGTCTATCTACTTGCTAAGTTTTCACGGCCCACTGATGATACAGAGGCAGATATTACTTGAGAATAAATAGGTTATTTCTGTAGCGAAAGTATAACTTGAAAATTTGGGATGAAATTTTTTCCTCTCCTAATACTCGCAGATGAAGTAACGGGCAAAAACTAATTTAGCAGTATTAGGTAACGCGTTAAACTTTTATTTGTCACACGTTCTTACTATAGCGGCCATGCCTGTGGGAAGTGTACCACAGGCAGGAGACTTAAGACTTTTCCTTCACATATGCAGCCGATTTACCGATACTTACTGTTTTGACAGCTTTAGACACGGGCTTTTCAGTGGGTTGGGATTACGATTTTCTTCTTCTGAATCTTTGCTTCCACTTGATCTAGGTTCACCTTTGACTACTTTCTACTTAATCACTCCATTGAGTTTTCTAGGGATTTAAGGTTCTTTTTCTAAGTATTCGATGAAAAACCTTTATAGCTCAGGGAACTTTCGAGCCGCGTACGTATCTATTAAAGTATCGAGTTAAAAGATAGTCTGCATTTTT
>JACCPG010002605.1:0-25434 GCA_016069955.1 Drepana arcuata | reverse complement strand
CGGTGAAGGAAAACATCGTGAGGAAACCTGCATACGTTTGAGAAGAAATTCAAAGGCGTATGTATAGTCGTGCTTGAGTAACGGCGATGGACTCGCCATCTGTCACGTTGGCACCTAATATACCTCTGGCGGAATGTGGGTATGTGGGTATTACCCATACACCTCTGCCTACCCCTTCGGGGACCCTTGTGGGAAAGCGTGAGGATATTTATTTTATTTTAGTCCCAAATAGGATACCCAAGGAAATGGAATGCACTTACTTACAATGTTAAAACGGGAAGATAAAAACAATACAATTAATTTGTACATTATGGACTTTTTTTTGTAATAAAATGTTCTACGTATGGATGTACATGATACAGTATCTTGAATCGCCATGACACTTACCCGTGGCAATAAGTAAGAACACCAATAATCCTTTCATTGCTGACGGATAGTAAAAGCTGACTATGCCTGATGCTTCCACTTTGCCGTATTTATTTAATTTGAACCTTCTTATCAGCAGCTACTTAGTACGTCCCCTGTAAAGTACCTGCAAAGATTGATTAGGGTGTAGATGTATAATGTACGTGAGATACTATTGATAAGCTCATTAGATTTTAACGTCCAAAACATGGTATTATGTTGTACTAGCTGTGGCCCGCGGTTTCACCCACGCAATATTTGATTTAATTTTTTTTTCTGTACTAAAATATATCCTATATGCTAATCCAGCAAGTAATCTATCTCTGTACCAAATTTCATTCAATTCCGTTTAGCCGTTCTGTCGTGATTGAGTAACAAACATCCCTACATACCCACCAACTTTCGCATTTATAATATCAGAAAGGATTATAGGATTCGGTATTCACTTAGAGGTGCTTATATATATATACTTACATGGAAAGATATAACATAAATAAGTACATAGAACATCCAAGACTAATATGTAAATACTCGTGTTCATCACACAGATATCTGCCCTCAGCGGGAAAAGAACCCGCGACATCAAACTTCGCAGTCAGGAACTCTAACCACTACCAGACGGCCGATATATATTGGGAGAATGTATGGGAGAAGCCAGTGTCAATTCCCGCATAATTTTATATCCCACACATCTTCCCACAAGGGTCCCCGAAAGGGTAGGCAGAGGTCTATTGGTAGTACCCACACTTTTCGCTAGAGATATATTTTAGGTGCCAACGTGAAAGATGGCGAGTCCATCGCCGTCACTTACGGCGAGACATATGCCCTTTTATTTCATCTCAAATGTAGGCAGGTGTCCTCCCCATGTTTTCCTTCACTGTAATGCTCGTGGTGTGACAATCACTGTACGTAAGTTCAGAAAAACTCTACAGAATCAGAAAAAAAACAGATTTGTAGATTCGTTAAGTGCCAGAGATGGTCTCGCTATCTGTCACGTTGGCACCTCAATATATCCGACGAAATTTATATTGTTGTGAATATTACAGCTAGCTCTATATGATACATTTAGGTGACGAAGATATGTATAGGTGCCAACATAGAAGATGGCAATTCTGACATCATTTCTTGGGTTTTCGAATTGCTAAGTGTCGTTATAAATATACACACATAGTCCCTGCAATGTTACAATACTTTTGTTACTTTTCATTATCGTGTAGATCATTAGCTTTTGGTAACTTATAAAGAAGTATTACGATAGTAATACAATAATAATATTCAGATCTAATAAACATAAAAATAATATTATGCTATGTTTATTAATCGTGAAGATAATGACAATTATGATTAAAGCACGGATTACTTTGTTTGGTGGAGTATTTGTTTTGATCAAAATTATCTAAGTTAGGATGGAAGGATTGACCGGCCGCCTATTACGATTGTAGTGCCTCTGTTTTCTGTACCAGTGGTAGTGGGTACCTACGATCCCTATCGTTAATAATAACACGCGTTATTATTAACACCATTACATTACCAAACAACATTAGAGTTTTTACTTGATTTTATGTAGTATTTTTTCATGTATTTCCCGTAGTTCAACATTAATTTCTGCAGGGATACAAGCCTATGTGGAAATTCCAGATACAAATTTCATCAAAATTGGCTTAGCCGTTGGTGTTTGATTATCTTCATAATATATTTATTTTAGACTGGGATGGAAACCACGATTGGTAACACTGAAAGCCGAGCTACGATGCAAGAAATCTATAATTACATTAGTACAGCTCGCGCGATAAGAGTTTGGCTTTGACCGTTATTGCGCAGAAATCAGAAATTGGGTATCAACGGGCAATTAGCGGGGTGCGGGGCGGGTGTGTAGGCGCACGCGGTGCTCTGATTGGCGCTCCAGTCGATCCCTGCCTCTCGCATCGATACGACGTACCGCGCACTCCTGTTGTACAATCACGTTCACAAGTGAATTGATATTTTCGTTAATTGTTTATTGTTGTCGATTGTTATTATTTGTTGAGTTTGTTTGTTTAAGTTTGTCAGTTAAGTTTTTTTTTTGTTTGTATGTACCAATTTCACATGTATCTTGGAATAAATAATTTTATTAAAAAACCATTATTTAGAATTTTCATCGCTGTCTCTGTAAACTTGAAAAGGAAATAAACATTTTATATAAGTAAAATAACTATCAATAGTTTTAATAAATGAAGAAGTTTATCTATTTCGTATTATTTTCTAGCATTATTACCACTGTACATGAATTTTGACCCGCTCAAATATCCAACCTGGTACATAAAAAAGGAAAAGTATTGTGTGCGTGACAGTACCCATGCGCAGTAATCCCCTCCAGCCGAAGGTCAAAGCCAAACTCTCGCCGCGCGATCTGTATGAAGTATTTATCACAGTTAATAATGTTTGTGTATATATTTTTACATACTAAATCTTGAAAAAAGAGGCCGTTACCACCTGGGCTCTATATGAACTGCATCGCAAAAGAAAAGACTTCGAAATAATTTCTGGAATACTATTTCTACCAAGCCGTAGCCTCATTTATATCCCAAGATCAAGGTACGTCGCAGGGCTATCATATAACATATAACATACATAACATACACACAGCATACGCAATATGCATACTATACAAACTTAAACAAACAAATACGCAACCACACACAAACACTCATACAAACATACATCAACGACACAGCCTCTACTGATATAACACGAAATACCCTCACACACACATTCTATCTGACATAAATTCCTTGCCAGCGCCCTGCACATGGGTGTGTGTGCATGGAATGGGTTTGAATCTACTTCTAAGCTAATGCGCATGGTAGATTAAGAATTATTTTTATGATTATTTTTTTTTTTTTTTTTTCTATTTATTATAGGAGTTTTGTCGCATAGCGACTATGTCACTCCGTGAGGACACCTGGATATAAAATAAAATCACTTAAAATCTACGCATATACAATTTTAACAAACACTTTATATTGTCAGTACTAGGGTTCGCCAAAGTGCTGTTACATAGTGGGTCTATCCTGGGTACATCCAAACATAGTTCTTCTGACATCTTTGTTCTGGTCACATTCCATTAGGATGTGATATACATCGTCACAGACGTTACAAGTATTGCAATTTGGAGAGGGAACCTTTTTCATCAAAAAAGCGAATTTATTCGATGGAATATGACCAGATATGATTAAGTTACTTTTATGTTTATTTTACGATAAGCTTTTGTCTTATGTCATTTTAGTTATGTATTTTTATATTGCATTATATTGAATGCTCTCAGAAGATGTCCACGAGAGCTTCTGCCGACAAACTGTCATGCAGTTTGGTAGAACATAAAATATTTTTAAGCATGTAATTCGTGAAATTCAATAAATAAAAAAAATATATTTGGTTTGATCTTTCGTAAGATGGTACAATCCCAGCCCAGTTAGGAAACTCTCTAAGAATATACTCAGAAACTTCTCTGATTGCGCTTAAATTTATTTAATAAATTTTATATTAAAGCATTCAACGGAAGCTTAAAGGCAATTACCTATTGACAAGCAAGCTTCTAAAGACAAAATGGCAATTTGCTTGTATATAATTATTTGTTGCAAATTACCTCAATCACTGGAATAAGATTTACTAAATGAGAACGTATTTTGAATAAGGTAACATTTCTAAGTAATCTTATACATACAGTCTTATACAGTATACATATGTAGTGATGATACGAAAACATTTTTTTATCTGTTCGGTGGTTGGTACACTGCTAATGTTCTAGTAGGTAGAGTATAGGCTCAATATCTAGCAAAATCGGGCCGCCTGATTACCAATGATGTTTGCAGCTTCTAGGCAGTATCATTTCTAGAGTATCGTTCATATGTTGTCGACCCAATGGTGCGTCCTCTAAATCTTACCCAACAGGGCTATTTTGCTACGAAATGTGGTAAAATTTATTTACTAACTACTGTACTGTTCTTTTGAGTTCTCATGTTTCTTTGTTATCAAATGCTTATTTGAAATAGGGGAAGATAATGAATAAATACCTTGGGATAAATCCACACAGATTGACCTAGTCCCAAACTAAGGAAATCATGAACTACGGGAACTAGACAACGATGTCCCTACTAATAAAGACTGATGGGATGAAGAGAAGGAAGATTTATCTATAATATTTATACTTAATTGTAGAAAAAGTGGTACATCATAGTAGCTTGTAATGATATTGACATAGAAGAGCGGGGCTTACTACTACTCTACTACTACGGCTACTCATACATAAAAGGTAGATCATAAAGTAAAAATTAAAATTTGTGCACCAGATTTTTATTACACTAACTTCATATTTTTAGACGATTTCTTGGTTCAAAACGCACTTAGAAAGGATAACGCCTGTTGGTATTGAGGCGATACATACCGGATCTGAAAAAAATTATATCGTATTAGATGCATTGCTATTGTTGAATATTATCAACTGAAGAAGGCTCTATATTGATCAATGAAACTTCCAATAAGTTCAAATATATACCCAGTTTTTCTCAAGTCATCGTTGCCCATACGGAGTTCCTGACCGGTGCATCTGTCCAAAGTAATTTGGAGATTGCTGGTGCACTGTTTGCCAACGAAGTGGTTGTAGGTGACAGAGGCAGCAAAAAGTTCTACAGCACGATTGTGGTCGCAGATACTGGTGAGGCAGCCGGGCTGGCTATTACCGCCGTTGGGGAAGAAGTCTGCGTCAGCAACAACGGAACCGATTCCAAGACCCACGCTGCCGCCATCCGTGTGGATAGCCTCAACGTAAACACCGTCGTTGGCGTTGATACGGTTTGAGTTGTAGTTCCATAGGGGACCAGCGGGATCCAGACCTACGGAAAGATATAATTGATATAACATTCGTTAACAAAGAGGTTTAAATTACTCGTGGCTAGTACATTAGCTCTTTATTAGAGATGCATATGCATATATCCATTTGACTCAACGTGAAGGATGTTACAACAATCCATAATCGAATTCGCTTGCTATGAAACTGGGATTTTTTATTTATATTATTTGTTATTAAAGTAGGAGTCTTAGAAAATGACATTATTTATCAACCAACAACAATGATTTCAGTAAAAATGCTAATCATCACGTTATGCTAACTATCCCACCCCCTCTTCGCGCTGCCTGTAGGTACCAACGTGATAAATGGCGTCTTCGAAATTCTTCTACAACGTTTCCTTACTTTTTTTAATAACATTGTGGCTATTTTGTGTACTTTAACCTTATTTGTTTGAATATTGAGTTACCAGTAACACGGGCGGCTCTTCCACCAAGCTCGCGGCCAGCGTTTCCGACAAGGTGAGCGCCCAAGCTAAAGCCAATGAGATGCATGGAGCTAACTGGAGCTCCTGTTACGGAGCTGAGGAAGGACAGGAACTGTCCCAACCCACGTCCTACGGCTGGAACTCCTCTAGCGGCAGTCACGTAGTCTGACAGAGCCAGGCGTCTCCAGTCCAAGACAATTACATTCACATCCACCTTTCTGAGGTAAACTAAAACAAATTAAATATATTTGTTATTAGCAAGTGTAAAGAGACTAATTTATGTGAATCCAGCGAATAGGTTTTAAGTCTAGAAAGAACTCTCTACTCTCAATGCCAATGATATTTGTTAGTTTAAATAAATTCTAAATTAATAACAGCAAATATATTTTCGGGCTCCCGAAATATATTAAGAAGTATTAATAAATTTTGAATATATTAGGAGGCTAGGATTGATAGTATGCCATTATTACATCAAAATGGTTTCTTGAATAAGATGAATTAAGTTGAAATATACGTTATAGTTCAAAGTAAATAATTAACAAACTAGAATTCGTGAGTGAGCAAGTATATTTTTGTATGATTGTACTGTAAATAAGAATTCATTTTTGTAATTTGTAATTAAGTTTCTAAACTCCAGCATGGAAGTTTTGAGCATCACTCGAATGTATACTTGAATTACCGATATTTTCATACCATCTCTGATAGCGGGATTGACGTCACTGTTCTGGTTGCTCAGCCAACCATGAGCGATCACAACTGTGGGCACCCTGGGATTGAAGTTAGAAGACGTGATGGATGCGGCATCATTGGCAATCAGAGTCTGGGATGTCGTTGGGTTGCGTCTGTACAACAATAAGTGCAGCGTTAATGTAAACATATGTATAGGTTCGTGATATAAAATATCCTCATCCGCGAAGGTCTAATTATGACAATTACAGGAACGACATATGAATAATTCTTTGTACATTGTTTTACACAATGGGACTAAAAATAAAATATTCATATTACGAGAATAAAGTCAATATCCTCGCGCCTCCCACAAGGGTCCCCTTAGTAGTTCTGCCATAGATATATTCTAGGTGCCAACGTGATAGATGGCGAGATCAGCGCCGTTACTGAAGCGTGGCTATACACACGTCTTTTGAATTCCTTCTCAAATGTACCTATACATATTTCCTCTCGATGTTTTCCTTCACCGTAAAGCTCGTTTGACCAATTATTTTAAAATAATACTAAATAATATGTAATTTACACAAAACCGTATAAAATAGACACTTGTCTTCATGACTCATTTTGTCTTTGAAAATCCGTTCCAAAGATTTTGAGTTTATCTTTAACAGACAGCTAGGTGCGACGTGGGACTATGTTTTATATTATGAAGTGATAATTTTAACGAGTTTTCTTATATACCGTACCTGGGAAAAGGTAGGAAATAGGTAACGATTAACTGCGAAAATAAAAAAAATTGGAGATGAAAAGAGGTTGAATCTTTTATGGGGAACCCACCATTTCGAAATAGTAATTCTACATAGAAGAAGTAGGGAGCACCAACTATATATTAATGTAAAATTATTTTCCACACGAACGCAGTCGCGAGTAAGGGCAACACTAACGCATACTTGTAACATTTAGTACCTAGTGAATAGAAGATATAGGTTGTTAGCCGGGTTCCTAGCTACCTCGCTGAGGACCTCCATGTCGGGCTCAGCTTCGAGGTCTACCAAGTGCATGGCATTGTCCCCACCTGGGAATTCGATGAACCTCGGGTACTGTTTGAGTTCATCTTCCAATACGGGTACCGCCGAAGCGATGTACACTGAAAAATAATAATAATAACAGTTTATTAAAAAACTTTAAGACTATATTTATCGATCTGACGTCAGAGCTTAGGTGACCAACCTAATAAACCAAATCTTCAAAAACTTTCGCATTTATGATAATAGTTAAAAGATAAATTGGTGGCCAAGAGCACAGCGGACCGTCTGATGACAGGCCGCCGTCTAAGCCTAAGGCACGTAAGCCTGCACCTGACCCTGATAAAATAAATTCACACTCTTCTTGAAGGACAATTTTTTTTGAAAAACAACAGGAAGTCAGTTCCACAGGCAGGTCAATATAGCACTTGAAAGTCTTGAAACATTTAACTTTGTCAGATGGAAGAACCTTTTTGGTTCTAAGGTGATTTCCCTTTAGATGCGCCGCGTGGTGGAAGGTAGCCTAGATGTAGGGCATCACATTCAAAAAAGTGAAAAGAGAACAAAATTTAACAGATTACACATATTTACTGCATACCCACTAAACTAGTTTCCGGTAAAAGTATGTTCCGGGAAATATTCAGGAGATGAACTACTAAATGATTTACGACGCTCCGTCTTGCGTTAGTTTATGCATCCGGAACTTTATCTTCAAACTTTAACTTTATCGAAAATAATACTTAGCTATGCTTTGTGTAGTATTATGCATATCTACAGGATAATTACTTGTAAATAAATAAGTAACTACGTTTACTTTTCACCTTTAAGAAATTATTTTTTCTTTTTTCTCTCTCTCTTTCTCACGTACACACACACAGAGACGCGTACACACTAGATCTTAAATAAGCAGTGCAAGTTGGTTTGGTACGCTAATTATTGATTAGCGGGGTTTCTTAACACATGCATTACTCAGATCCCGGAACCCTCCTACATTCACAGAAGACGGCCGCTGAGGGGGTTTTAGTGAGTAGAAATCTCACATAACTCGTTCGTTCCTCCCTGGGCCATTCGGGTACATAAAGTTTTCCCCTTCGAAAAAAAGGCATTACTGGTATAAACGGAGACTTCCACAAAGAGAAGTAGAGCACGGGTTTCCCGTTCGAATTTGGAGTTGCCCACTGGGGAAGGACCTCCACCTTATGGAAGTCTGTAGCCAAATAACGTTATTTTTGTGTTGTATTCTTGCGAGATAGATAAATAAGGTTTCCAATAATGAGCTCCTTAAGGGAGGAGGGAGGGGGGAGGATAGTTAAATTGTGTTTGTAGTAAAGGGGCTAGTCCCATTATGCTGCGAACACAGCATAACTCTCCGAACACAGAGTAACACACAAAAGTGAAAAACAAAAAAAAAGCGTAATAGCGGAGAAAATTTTTGTTCTTTAAGAGGTATGAGTACATTCTGAACACAATTATGATAAAGCTATTACTTGAGCATTGTAACGGTATTTAACTGGCGCTCTATACTCTCTGCCTACTCCTTTAGGGAGTCTGCGGTGTGATATGTATGCAGCGGTATTTCTCGGTCCAATAGCATCTAGGGTGTAAAGTAATACACATGCACATTAATATACATACCCACTGAAACGATCAATATCAACAGCTTCTGCATCTTCCACAAACTATTACTGACTTCTACATTGAATACTGAGACGACTAGAATTTATTAATTAATTAATCAGGTTAAATCTATGGCATCTTATCAATGTTTGCGTCATTTGATTTTTACTGCTTTATTGATAACATAATCAAGTGTTAAGAGCAAGGTGTATTTTATTTTTATTAGTGTGCTATAATTCAGATCATAGGAACTGCCTTGAAAATGACATATAATAAATTTACATGCAACTGGCATGAAATTAAATAAATGCACTAAATATAACCATATTGGTTGGTGAGTCTGTCGATGACTTTCTGACCATATTCCAACCAGTACATATTTTGCTGTGGTACAACAAAAAAACAATGAACATTCTTAAACACAAAGCCTTCTGATTTTAAACTAGGCATGAGTGTGTAAAATGGAGTTCTCTCACAACCTCTTTCGCTTCACCTATGTAAGGCAATCAGTGTTTTCATAAATATAATCACTCGTATATATATATACGTACTTATATATATATATATATATATATATATATATATATGTATAATAAAATTATTCACAACGAATACGCTCAACCCAAGCAAACATTATTTTGACGCAAGTGGAATTCGAACTCGGACGAGGGTCATAAGCGCTGCAGTGCAGGCTATGGCTACCATCTCGCGAAGAACAAAGTAGAAATGTTATGGCTACGTTTATGTACCTATTAGATCACATGATCTATATAGATATTTGAGTATGAGAGTCAGTTTTCTTTAGACTTACTCTTTCGATTCGTACACATTCATCAGTCTGAATGGCGCTCTATTTTCTCAGCCAACCCTATTAGGGACTGATTATATATATGTACTAGCTGTCCCGCTCAGCTTCGCCCGGGTTAAAAAGTTAAACTTCCTGAAACACGATCGCAACGCCACCTATCGGTTCCAATTGTGATATAAGCTCCTATCTTTTAAGTTGGATCAAACTGCACATGGTGTGCAAATTGAAATCGGTTAAGTAGTTCAGGAGCCCATCGCGGACAAACAATGTCACACGTAATTTATATATATTAAGATGTATGCATGAGTATGAGAGTCCAGACAAACCAACGCGCGTGCGATTGCTGGTGTTGCAAGTTGCAACTGATGGGTCGCGTGCTTGTTTGTCATCTTAGTGATATAAAAAAAGAGAACTATGAAATCTTGACTCCTCTTAATTGTCCGTATTCCTATTATGTTATTTCAATTAAAACTGTGTATTAACTCTAATTACATTATATCTTCTTAAGGAAATAACAAATGATACGAAGTTTATTAAGATTATACCTTGATTCAATCGGGTGATATTAATTTTATCAAATTATTGTTATTACTAACTCAATTACATATTTTGTTATTGTGTATGATGGGGTGTTGCAGTCGAATATTATGTAAAATTTGTTATTTTATTTCAATTGTCAAATATGTTTGTTATCTTTATTTAGAGGGAGGGGGGAGGATTGTTACATTGTGTTGGAAGCAGAGGGATTAAACCCATTATGTTGCCAACACACTATAACTCTCCGAATACAGAGTGGCAACGCACAAGTGATACTTCGGTATCGTGGGCGTAAATAGGCTACGGTAACCGTTTCCCATCAAGTGGGCCGTATGCTTGTTTGCCACTCTTGTTGCATAAAAAAAAACATCTAGTAGCACACCATGTATCTTTTGATATTATACAAATTATTAATTACCGTACCGTTACCGCACGGTACCGTTCCCAACTCTTAGCAGATAGGTAGGTATGAGGTTCAATATCGTACCAATTGAATTTGAAATGGAATGAAAAACTTATCTTAAAGTAATAAATCCACGAGCGGGAAGCGGAGACGAGAGAAGCCATACGATACGCCACGTTCCTTTACAACGTTCAATATGAAAAAAAAAGTTTTTATTTTATTGGTTTCAATATGTCACAAGAATCGAAGGAAGACAAATTTCTTTTCAAAATCAAATTTCGCAGCAACGAATGGCGCATGAGTTGAACTTGTGCCAATATTTTATTTAAATCGCACAAAGTTTTCACGCCGCGTCGGGAACATCCAAAGGTTTTATCTAGAGAACGTTATCTTTTTTATTGATTTGCGAACAGATGTGTACATAGTGAAACAGCTTAATAACCAGACAATCATACGTGTAGATAATGTTAGAGTTCGAAATAAAAAAATATTCCTTGGAAACCATATCTTCACTCATTGCCACAGGGGTGAGCCGATGGGGTAGGCAGAGGTGCAATACTAATAAAGTATCATTTTGTATATATACTTTTGTCAAATCTTCAAATTTGTAAAGACTGCATTAATTAAATACATATGATATTTAACAATGGCAACGTCAAGTGTACTCGGAACTTGGCGAAAATTTACGAAGAGACTCATAAATGTCGATGATGCGAATAAGGTCTGTAATTCTAGAGAGAACTAGTATTTTATTTTCTCTCTGAGTACCTGAGAACTCGGCGTAATGGTATGCATGTTCAAAAGCACAGAAATATCGGCTTCAAGCGGGAATGACACTACGATCTCAAATATCGCAGGGGGAGCTATAACCACTAGGCCAGGCGGCCGTGTTTCAATCGACGTGTCGGCTCGTATATTACGTGTGGTTAGGATGTTTAAATAAATCACTGGAAATCGACCTTCGGATTTGCTTTGATAACGTCGGAGCTTAAATTGTTTGTGTGAGTGAAAATAAGTGAACATATGGAAATTTTGCTGTTGCCAATGCGTTTTATTATCGCTACGTACACAATTACTTATTTTGTTTGCTGGGGATTTAATGATAAACAACATGCGCGATCATTATCATAATATTGATACGTGAAGCATTCAAACTTATGCGGACGAAGGAGTATAAGACCCAAGTGTAAGTCCACATAATTTTCATGACAGTCAAACTTTATATGGAGAAAGAATGCAGAAAAATTTTAGAAAAATACAACACACTACCACAATGATGTATTATATACTCGTATAAACTGAGGCACTACCATGCATTTGACACACACAAAATGAAAAGTGGTCTTAAACAGAAAAGATTCATATTAGGTCTTCACCTAAGAAATTGGTGATTGGCAATATACATCTGCCGTCACTGTTTTGCCATTCGGTGAGAATATGTAATGTATATAGGTATAAGTCTGGCCAGTGCCAGACTTATACCTATATACATCTGGGCTTACTGGGCATACTGGGCTACCAGACAGTAATCATCTGCTTTATATTTGTACTACCCGGGTCCACCCAATAAGATGAACTGGATATATATATTATTATATGTTCATGCTTAGTATGCTTGCTTAGCTTACCCACACACCCACCTTTTGCCAAAGATATATATTAGGTGCTTACGTAACAGATGGTGGAGTCCGTCGCCGTCACTCAAGCACGACTTAATAGTCGTGCCTTACATAAGCCATTGAATTTCCTTTGAAGCGTATGCAGGTTTCCTGTCGATGTTTTCCTTAATATTTTGTATAAACTATTTAATAAATATAGTTTATATGAAATAAAAAGATTTATGACGTTGATTTATCAATTATTTTTTATACTACAAATATAAACCAACATTACTGGTTGTAAACATTTTGGGATCATGTATATATCCCGCCATATTTTATACGGGGCCGCAAGAAACAGGTGGGCTTAATGCCGACTAATTGCTCTTTGTTTCAGCAAAATAATGATTTTAAGCTAAACTTTGCTTACAACTCTTATGAACTTTATAATACGCCGGAATGTATTGCGCCATTTTTCGTGTTTGCGTGGTAGCTCGTTGGTAAAGATTCACAATTGAAACAGATAGGTGGCGCTCCAGTTGATTATGTTCTAGAATTTTTTTTACTAGAGTAAAGCTGGTTTGCGAAAAATATGCACATAATTATATAAGAAAATATATTAGGTACGAACATATACATCATCTTATAGGTCATCGACAATCGTATTTGGTAATGATTGAGGAACTGCTTCGATTGAATGTCAGATGTTGAACGGAAAAGCACAGTTTCTCTCAAATATTATTTTAATATATACAAAAAATAGTAATTCCTATTCAATGTGGAATACTATACCAATAATTATTATTTCTATTGTTTTATATTTTGATATTGAATATGTTTGTTATTTTTTATTATTTATATAACACATTTTTTATTGGAATGTTTGTAGATACACCACAATTTTCTTGGAAGTCTAAAAATTTTTTTTTTATATTATATATAATTAGTACGGCTAAAATGAACGCTAAAATCAAATTACAACACAAATTAGTTATTATAAGAACCTCATTCATACACTCATCTCACAATACTCCATACATGCCGACATGATAGCCTTCCATCCGTCTGCAAACAAGTCACAGTCAGGGTTGGAATATCTTAAAAAGGCGTTTTATACCTTATCCAGGAGTAACGTAGGTTTATTTTCATAGGGACCAGACAGACACATGTACCAAATATAATGTAACCACATTATGATTACTGAAATCGCGAGCATATCTTAATACAAAGCCTAAACGCCTATGCGAGTCTTTGGCTTCTGCAACAATGTGGTTATGAAAGTTTAGTTTTTGTCGAAGGAAACTCCAAAATCTTTCATATTTTCCGTTTTGATGAGATCGTGCTATAGGAAAAGTGATTAACTCATAAAGAAAAGGAAGCGAAGGCGTTTAGAATTACCTTTATTATCGCTACACACTACGCGCAATACCAAATGGACTGAACAGAACATATCCAATTGTCTAAGGACCGTACATAATCTGTTTAATGTTTATAACTATGTAGTTAATGACTATGTAGTTAATGACTATGTAGTAAGTTCTTAGTTTCAGTTAGTATGTTAAAGTCTGCTGGAAAAGTATGACACGAAACTCGTTCTTAATATTGCTGGTAATCTCACCAGGTATATTTTATTCTATCATCACGTCTTTTAACTAAGGAAGTAACACGGCTTATTTTAGCCAGAGACATTTAGGTGCCAATGTGACAGATAAACGTATTACTTGAATTTATTTTCGAACCTTCCCCCACCTGTAAGTTGGCAGAGAGAATAGATCGCCAACTCTCTCTAGAATACCTCTTTCGCTTCATCCACATTCATCAGTCCTCATACATGCTCACCGGTTTCAAGTACTCTTGACGGTCTCGTCCTGGAGTGTCCGATCGATATATAATATATATATGTATGTATATGGACCGTAATCAATACTGCTGGTACGCCTCTATTGCCTCTGTGCTGAAAATTTTAACTAATACAAAATTGTTTGTTGCTATGTGTTGGTTGACAAACTTTCTTTCCACATTCTTATTTCAGGTTGTCTTTCTTTGACTCAAGATTTAACTTACACAGAATTCACTCGGTACATTACTTTTAAAGATGCTCATGGTATAAGGCTTATAGACTTGGCTTCAGAAACTGACGCTTTAGTAATATCAAGACGAACTGCTCTTGAAAGTGAGCGGTACTTGCTCTATACCAGGTATGTAAGTTATGTTCTTTATCTTATACATCAACTAGAATAAAATGATCATGCCTATACTTATGATTTTTTTATAAAACGTAAAATTAAAAATTCCCAAGGGATAATTTTTAGGGCTCCATACCCAAAGAGTTTGTTGAGCGAGTCAAGAGTTGAGCTGGTTTTTAATAGTGGAAAACCGCATGAAATTCAGTTCAGTTGTTGAAATTGAGTTCATTGTGAATAGACAAATAGATGTGGCGGGAGAATTTGGTTAATAGTAATACTTTTGGTTGGCCTCGCGGTTTCGCCCCCTTAAAATTTGATTTCTTTGGTAAAAAAAATCGGAAATAAAATATATTATTATGTGCTTCTCTGGCTAATCATTTATTTGCCAAACTTCGTCCCAGCGCTGTTTAGTAGTTTTTGCGTTATAGAGGAACAAACATCCTGACGAACATTCGCATTTCCAATATCAGGATCCGTTGAAAAATTTGTTGAATCTTTAATATTGTTTTATTTGCCCATTTCAATATCAACTGGAGCATGGAAATTTACCAATAATATATTTGGTAATCCAATCTAATCCGAGCTAATCTCGTCTTGATAGCTCGATATTATTGTGGGATGAAAAGCTTCTTGTAGGTCTTAGATCTTACACGATGAAATCACTTTATTTATGATATATATCACTTTATTTAACCAATAATGGAATCCACCCAATGAAAACTCGAAAATATGTTTTTGTAGACAATATTTTTTTCGGTTGTTTTTCACTTATAGGTACTAAAAAGTTTTTAATGTAAATAAATATATTACAGAAATAATCCTGCATTGGCTCAAATTCTCAAGGCTAATGATCCTAGAACTATCGAGTCATCTTATTTCAATCCTAATGTGTCTACGGTTGTAACGGTCCACGGATGGTTAGGAAACGAAAAAAGTGGGCTCAACGAAGCAATAAGAAATGGTGTGTCAGCCGTAATACTATTGGGTTTTCTGATAAGTCAAAAACACTTCTATAAAATTTCACTTTAAGACTAATAAATAGTACGAGTAAATCTTGGAACTGAAAGAAGGATAAATGATCTTGAAACGTCTGAGACTGGGTTCAGCGTCATGCAATGTAGAAATGCGGTATTTATAATTTGCTTTATTATGGTTCCAGTGTCTTTATTTTTAGTGTTCTTTATTTTTTCGAATAACAACCCGGTGTATTTTGTCGCTTTAAATTCAATTTGAGATTACTTCTCAGTTCCTATCTCAATGTTCGGACTATCTAAAACAACAATACTTCTCAAATTTGATAAGTTATTCCTGAGATAAGCCCATTCAAATTAATTACACAAACTCTGTCCGCTATAAAAAATGCTTTAAGTTCATTATGTGAAAGAAAAAAGACCGTGAATACTTTTGCCATTATTCCATACCTTACAATTGAGTTGGAGTAGGTGAGGGGGGAGGACATAGGGAAGAAATATAATATGTCAAGTACTTAGATATATTGTGTAACTTTATACCATATTGAATATGTTACAGCATGTTTCTTGAAAAGCGATGTGAACCTTATCATTTTCGACTGGCACGAGAAAGCGGTTGCAGAATACGTCTTTGCTACTCTGAGCGTTCCAGGAGTAGGACGAGAGCTTGGCAGGTTTCTAACAGCTCTACATTCCATAACTGGAGCTCCGTACAGCTCAATGCATCTGATTGGCCACAGCTTAGGAGCCCATGTAGTTGGAAATGCAGGAAGAAAACTTGGAGGCAAAGTTGCTCGCATCACAGGTATTTTGGTCGGTTCATCGTTCTATATAATTATATAATAATAATATATCCTCACGCCTTCCCACAAGGGTCCCCGAAGGGGTAGGCAGAGGTGTATAGGCAACACCCACACACCCACTTTCCGCCAGAGGTATATAATATAATTGCATATATTATTTAATATGACTGCGTGCGGAATGGGGGCAAACTAACGTAGATTGATCCTAGCAAGTACTCTTAACGAGGGCCCTTGATAGCCCCCAGACTTCAGGCAGTGGCATTCTAGATTATTTTAAAGTAATTTGTCTCAATAACCTTGAACGCTAACATAAAAATCTGTAATGAAAATACGAATATACATAGTTTGTTATGTGACACTCAAATAATGGCTCTTAATACTACATGATGACATCGTAACGTTTAGTTTCTGTGCCAAAACAATGTAACCAAATAAATTTTATTTTTTTTTTTTTTTTTATTAGTAGTAGTAGTTGGAGAAAAGAACTATGAAAATGCAAGAACAGATGCAGTTTTGTTTTAGGCTTATTTTTAATGGTAGCATGTCATGTTGCAAGCGTCTATAGATGACAGTAGCCATACCATTAAGCGAATCGAATGCTTCTTTATCACCTGTACCTGAACGCATTGATATATAAAATAAGATCATCATTTCATTTGTTTCAACATATTTCCTCTATACATAAGTTTGATGACAGGGTTGGATCCAGCCGGTCCATTGTGGGGCCTAAACGGGAATCGTCTTCGGGCCACTGATGGAGTATATGTGGAAATAATGCACACTAATGGGGGCGCTTTAGGTATGACATCAGCACTGGGAGATACTGACTTTTACCCCAACGGAGGATCTTACCAACCCGGCTGCGTCACAAGTATTTGCAGCCACAGTCGCTCCTGGGAACTCTATGCTTCCAGTGTCACAAACAATTTCTTTGGATACAAATGCAACAGGACTCTGTTAAGATGTTCTAAAGATGTCCTGCCCATGGGTAACAATGATTTGAAGAAGAATGGGTAAGTGTTATTATTTCTTGTTCGTGTTATTTATTCAGGCTTCTCATTACAGGCTGTGACAGCATTGCTGTCAAGAGTTGCAAGTCTTTTTGGCACGTTACTGGGATAATGATTTCGATTAAATATTTTATTTGTTGTTAGTTAACTTTACGTTGTACGACAAGGGTCTCCAATAGGGTAGGCAGTGGTGTGTAGTACTCACATATCCGAGTTTAGCTGGAGATATATCTTAGGTGCCAGTGTGACAGATGGCGAGTTACTCAAGTAAGACTATACATACGTCTTTTTTTTTGTAGCGTATGCAGATTTTCTCTTGTTGTTTTCCTTCACTCGTGGAGTGACTAATCACTTATATTATGTTGTTGTTGGTTTTGTTACTGTTTGCAAGTTTTGTAAATATCATTGATATTTGTTAGTCTAAAAGAAAAACTATGTACCAATATTTCCTTACAATTTATTTTTTCAGAACTGGTATCTATTGGCTACAAACAACTGATCGTTACCCTTACAAAAAGAGTAATGTGTTTGATGTTGAAGAATTGGTTTAATTTGAACGTCTACAATACAAACTATCCTAATCCTAACACTGATTAATATTGAGAAAAAGGATAGCTTGGGCTGAACTAGCTGTACAGCTAACATACCTACCATAAACGATGTTTTATACCATAAACGATGTTTTATTGTACATCGGAACTAAATGTACTCTTTAATTTTTGAGTTCTGCTGGTGAATAGACTGTACGTAGTATGGTAAAGTATGACCAAGATGTGCTTATTATCTGAAATGGTAAGGACAATATCAAATACCGATAAAATAACGTGATAATAAGGACTATGTACTACGCTGAATACATTTTAAAAATAAATGATATCAAATTTGTATAAAAAAGAGCCGTAGTGCCTCGTTTGAGTAGTCCCGGAACACAAAGATCGAATCCCGACTGTACCATTAAGTATTTTTTAAACAGTGATTAATCACACTCACAGCTTTACGGTGAAGGAAACATCGAAAGTAAACCTGCAAACGATTCAGAAGCAATTCAAAGGCGTATGTATTCATTATGACTTATGATGCATGTAGTTCATGGCATTGGACTCGCCATGTTTTACGTGGGCACCCAAATATATTTCAGGCGAAAGGAGGGTGCTGCTTTCTATCTCTACTTCCCCGGGAACCTTATAGGAAGGTGTGATTATATTTTAATGTGGTTATATTTCGTATATCGTATATTCAATTAGGTACACTTGCCTTTGTAAAGCTCGCGTAGTTAATTACTGAGAATTTATAAGCAGTTAGTACTGATGGCTTGTGTGACCTGAAAATAAGGATACCATAAGATATTATGTACCCAAGTACAAAACCGGGGTCCGGAATTTTTTTTTAATTTATATGTGTATTGTTTTATGTAGAATTTATTTTTAAAACCAATTATCGAAGCAGAAAAGGGAGATCATAAATGTGGAATAGAGACGCAAACACTGGTAGTCAGAGGTAATTGAAAATTGCCCTAATTGTGTACCTTATCATGATAGTGAGAAGGATTTTTTTCGATCTTGCATCCATATCAGACCATTTACACGAGTAAGCAACTTTGGAAATGCACGTGCTCTGGAAAGAAAAACATGTTAATTTCCTGTTCTAATCTTGAGAGCTCCCTATGAGATTTGAGGAAGCAATAAATAAGTCACAAATAACAATTAGAGTCCAATTTTTTTCACTTCAGCATAATTATTTCTTCCACCACGAGCTTTAAAGTCAAGAATAAATATTAGTAGAAATTCAAAGAGGTATGAAAATTAATGTCAGTGTGTGGTAGACACGCTATTGGACAATGTCTGATAGCGTGTCTAACACGTCATGTAACATATGATGTTATTAAATGGTAGGTATTATAATACAGAAGGGGTAACCCTCCTCCGGGTACCTTTGGGAGGCGAGCATTTGTTTCACTGGTAAGAAGGTCTTTTACCTCTTGAATTATATGTTCTCCAAAGAAACTCATCGTCAACATTTGCACGATAATGATAGAGAGAAACAAAATACACCGCGGTACTTGATCCCAAGATCCCATCTAGAAGAAAAATTATTATGCTGTTACCAGTCTAAAAATCACATGCGTGTGTCATTTTGAAGAAGTGAAGATTTAGGTTTCGAATCCTGATAGTATGTACTTTTTAAACTTAAGTACAGTGATTAACCCAACCAGGTCTACAGTAACGGAAAACTTCGTGATGAAACATGAATTTTAATGATGTATCTAAAGACGAGCCTGAAGAACGGCGATAGACCCACCGTCTATCACGTTGGCACGTACATATTCCTGGTAAAAAATTGGTGTTATAACAATTTTGCTTACCATTTCGAAAACCTTCGTAGAATATGATGGTAAAAATGTTTAAAGACATATACATACATATGTACATAGGAAGCTGCTATAAAATTTTCTTTTCACCATATTTACTTAGTTATATTTTATCTACCTACCCCTTCGGGGACCCTTGTGGGAAGGCGTGAGGATATATTATTATTATAATATTTTATCTATATATCACAATAAATAAATTAGTATGATAAAAATCTATAGCCACATTTTATATATGCCATTTAAAACGAGTATGTACCGACACAAAGGCAGATCAAACCCTTGTCTAGACTGGTTTACTTGCCACTTCATCAATGACAAAGTAAGAAACTAGATACTTACAGTTATTGAAATTCCAAGAGCACATATCATCAGTGAGCCAGACAAAATATTAAAAAGATTTATTGCAGAGAAAATATCCTCCAAATTGTCTGCCAATCTGTAACATATTTCAGTAAGCGAATCACACGAGATTAGTATGGACATTTGAATCGCGACCATAGTTGGCTTTTTTATACTACAAGTGGCTTTATTTCTTTTTTTAATCACATTACGAGCTTTACTACAAAAGGAACATCATGAGCAAACCTGCCAACGTGTAAGAAGAAGTGCATAGGCGTGCTTGCTTTGCGTAATGGGCTCGCCATTGAGTCACCTTGTAACTTAAATATACCTCTGGTGAATAATTCGGGGACTTCAGTCGTAAGGCGTCGAGATGTATTTTTTTAAATGTATCTTTATATGAAGTTTTGTTACCTCAACAATGAGTACGTCTTTTATTAAGAGGTAAATCAATTAAGGTAAATAGTGAAACCTTATTCCTAAACACTTGCCTTAATATATATTGGTGATCTTTCACAATATCCTTCAGAAGACTAGTGCCACGTGCGTCTAGGCGTCCAATTCTATCGCTTATTATTTTTAAATTTGCGCATACGCACGTCGCTAGCACATAGTATGATCCATCTATTGTGGTGTAGAATAGAACGCCTATGAAACCTGGATTAATAAATATTAAATACACTTAATTATATTAAGCTTCCTAATGTTTAAATCATACATATTATCTAATTTCCTTACATTTACCAGTCCCTAAATAAGCAAAGCTTGTCCCATACCAACTAGAAAATTTTCATTCATATATTTGGTGTCGTAGAGATTTCTATAGGAGCCTAATTCAAATATGTATTAATACAGTCTCGCAGACAAAACCATTGACTACTCTGCTGAGGGTGTAGGTATCACTCAAACTTCTAGCAATAATAGGAGAGACAACTTTACCTCATATATTTTGCAAGTTTGCTTATGTCAATATGTTTGTATATGTGTGTGTATATGTTTGTGTATTGCCATATTAACGTGTAAGTATATAAGGATTTTATTACTATTGGATTCGTACGTTTTGGAAAAAAATCTGTATCGTTGTCTTGTTTCTACAGTAAAGGTATGGTATTCTTGAGACAAGGCTAATTTGTTCCAACATACTATTGTTATTGAATCTGGAATTTATATAAATCTATACTAATATTATAAATAGGAAAGATTTGTATGTAAGTATGTTTGTAAGGAATTGGCTCAATAAATACTGGACTGATTTTAAAAAAGAATCTTTCACCATTTGAATGCTACATTACCACTGATTAACATAGGCTAAAATGAAAAAAATAAATTGTATGCCAAAATGTTTAAAAAATAAATGTCCACCCCTCCGAAGCCGAGACGAGCCGCTAGTATAAAATAATTGTATTTTATCATACCGCACATAATTGAGTATATATACACAGGAATCCAAGGGATCCATGCATCAGTAGAGAATGGCAGCAGCACAGCATAAGGCAGACCGAAGATCGGTTTCTTCTTCATCACATAGCTCAATGCAAGTATTAGTAGAGGCTGAAAATTGTAGGTCGAAACCGCCAGAGCGTTTAAAATGAAATAAAACTTTATGAATTTTCTCAACAAATCTAGTTCTCCATGAACTACTTGCAGCTTTTCAGAATTATTTAATATATCTTGGTGTAGACGCTTAAGGGATTCCGTTAGATCAAAAAACTTTTGTCTCTTCACGGTGAAAGCAAATATTTTAAAAAGCGCTAATATTGTTATTGCCAGACAAGGAGCCAAGTCTGCGACTTCCAAGAAGTTTTCCGAAGATATCCTCGAACAAAAGAAGCATGTTTCGTGGCAAAGCATCCAGGACAACATAAATACTTGAAGATAGAATCTAAGGCGGATTTTATGATCGCCAAGTGGAGTGCCCACAACATTCAGGTTTTGGTTAATTTGCTTAAGAAAGATTTCAAAATTTGGCTTGTCCATTACGAAAGTCTTACTATGCTTTAGGTTGTTTCTTGCTTGCAGTTGAATGACAACATTAAATTCTACACTTTGGGTATATGGTTCGATCTATTTATATTAATTTTAAAGCGAACTTCAGACTTAGGGTTGTTATTTGAGTAGTAAAAATATTAATTTTTTAAGCATACATCAGCAATACTCAGAAGAAACAGTAGAACATTTTATGTTTGACTTAAATCGAGAAAGACGAAGTCGCGGGCACAGCTAGTTGTATATAGTGTATTTAAGTATTGATATAATATGATTAAGATAAGATATATATATACGCCAACCCACAAAGTTCTTATTCACCAGGAGCGATTTCGTAGATGATTATGCTGGCGTGGGACTGCAAAAAATCCATATTTATTTTTATGCATATGTTCTTTGATTTATTTTTCATAACGTAAATAGTTCTTGTGAGGTTAATTTTAACCTCACAAGAACTATTGAGCCGTGGTGGCCGAGTGGTTCGAGCAGTTGCCTGCGACGCAAAGGTCGCAAGTTCGAATCCCGACTGTACCAATGAGTTTTTCTGAACTTAAGTACAGTGATTAGCCACACCACGAGCTTTACGGTGAAGGAAAACATCGAGAGGAAACCTGCATACGTCTGAGGAGAAATTCAAAGGCGTATGTATAGTCGTGCTTGAGTAATGGTGATGGACTCGCCATCTGTCACGTTGGCACCTAATATACTTCTGGCGGAAAGTTGGGTATTACCTATACACCTCTGCCTACACCTTCGGGGACCCTTGTGGGGAGGCGTGAGGATATATATATATATATATAGTATAATTTTAACTTTATTTAAATGTTAACAATAGTACAACAATGTTATTATAATAAAACGTGTTTCATGTGCTTTATTTTTTAGTTTTAAAATTACAAGAAAAAAAATATATATTGCTCTAATGCTGCTTTCATGTTGCAAGTCGCAACCCTATTTGCGCAAATTTCCAACATATTCACATTCGTGTGACATCTAGAGAAGTTAACAATCCATTTTCACACCAAGTTAGCCTAGGAGCTCGCGATAGTAAAGAAATATGTTGATTATTCTTTTATATAATAAAAAGGTATCAAGATTAAGGATAAGGATAAGGATAATATTAAATAAATAAATAAACAAAAAAGATATATTCTTTTGGGTAAGTTTTACCATCTATTTTGAGTAAGCGTCCCTTTGTTATATATTCATATTCCATTAGCTTCCGGCATCACAATCGAACTTACTCTAATATGTATTTTTTTTATCTTAGGACATATTTTTTTATTGAAAACAATACCTACATTAATTGCAAACTATTTTGCCAATGATTTTGTCAATCATAATTATCAATGCCTTAAAATAATAAAGTTGTTCTGTATAGTTAAGTTTTACAACATTTAACCAAAGGTTACGTCTTCCCGCAAAGATTCTCCAAGGACTACTCCTTGGAAAATCTTTGCGGGAAGGCGTAAAAACGTAAACAAACGTAAAAAAGGGAGAGGTGTAAAAACAAGAAACAATATTTGGGACAGTTGGGGTTCGATATAACGTTGCAGGCGACTACTCGAGCCGGCTATACTTGATTTATATTAATGAAATTAAGAGAAAAAATAAAATTAAAAGTAAAATTTGAAAGTTGGAAATCTGGCTCCTAGCCTCATCGATGGTTTGTTGGTCGTGTTGACACATGAAAATTATAGTTCGAATTTAATACTTTGAAGTGGGTGTGAACTGAGAAACGACTTTGTACTTATATCATTTTATATTCTGTTTGTTTTTCATACATTCATATTGTAAGTTAGACAATAAATTAATTAGTAATCAGTAATTTATAAAGAAAAAACATTACAACAAATAGATTAAAAAGGTACATAATATTTTTTGTCGATATAAAATGAAACATAATTTATTTTCATGTAATACTTTATATTACATTTGTGTAATTTTTCTCAAATCTCTCTTCTATCTAAAAATATATATTAATTTTGTGAAGGTTCGTAAACGGTCCGCAAAATTGTGAAGTAGGACCAAGAAGTACTTATTATCTGAAACATGTTATCGATACATTGGTAAATTGTATCTTTAAAATGCTGCAACAAGATGGGTGGCCATAGAAGGCTCTGCACGTCTCTGAAATATTAAAATTTCCATTGCTTCTGGAATATAGCTTATAAGGGGTAAACCTAGGGAGCCCTCCATTCGCTTAAACATATGTCGATGTCGTTGTGAAGCGGGTCAGAGTGGCCATTTGTCACCTAAATAATATGTCTCCGGTCATCAATGTATTTACTATCACACTAATAGGGTACCATGTGGGGAAGGCGTGAGGATAATAATAATAATAATAGCTACCTATACAACATATATCGGCAAAGATGAGAATCATGTGAATTGGGGCAACATCTGCTTTAAGCATTTTCATAAAACATTATTACGAGTAGCGACACACAATACGATATTGGTGGCTATGTTTTCACCCGGCAAAGAACCTTGGGTAGGTAAGAGGTAGCATGGATATAGTAGAGTATATTTAAAGGGACTGATGACTGTGGATGAACCGAAAGAGTTTTGTATGTCCAGAGAGAACTAAATCTCTCTGCTGCTAGTGCAACGTGATGATTTGTATGTAATTTTACATACCTTGGTAAAACTAGCGTAGCTTATGACGGAGAATTTATAGGCTGTTAATTTCTGTGCCTTATGAGCTCTGAAAATAAATAAATATGAATTCGTTGTTATCTTTATTTGTCGCAATTTTTGTACCATCATCGATGTACCTCGTCATTATCGTCAATATGATTTTTCTCGACGTTACGTCCATTTCGTACCATTTACACAAAAATGCCGCTTCCCCAACTTTGCGGCTCTAGAAAAAAACAATGGCTTAAATCAGATTCTATTTCACAGAGATTTCTCAACCAAATCGTCTGACGGAAATTAAGTTATTTTGCATTAAAGACAACAATTTATTTGGAATCCCCTAAGTAAATATGAGTCGTAGGCTATTATTCGGGTAGGTACCCGATATAACCTGACGTGGTTAGCAACAAGAACTTTACATTACACATAGCGACTGTCATGTGTCTTTCTGGTCAGTAACCTCGCCACCTTAATGTGTCACTAATTGTCAGACTTTGTGAGACTTTAAATGGAACGGTTGTGATCATCAAAGATATGCAGAGAGCCGTGGTGGCCGAGTGGTTCGAGCAGTTGCCTGTGACGCAAAGGTCGCAAGTTCGAATCCCGACTGTACCAATGAGTTTTTCTGAACTTAAGTACAGTGATTAGTCACACCACGAGCTTTACGGTGAAGGAAAACATCGTGAGGAAACCTGCATACGTCTGAGAAGAAATTCAAAGGCATATGTATAGATGTGCTTGAGTAACGGCGAGG